>JAUCNO010001814.1:4949-65711 GCA_032353835.1 Enteromius viviparus
ATATATTTGGGTGTAAATTAATGAGTCGCTTGTTAGAAACTAGTCAACAAATGCCAACATGGTTAGTGTGCTTGATGTGCTCTCATCTAAAAAGCCATGAACAGAACTACACAAAGTAAAAGAAACTAGCATTTTCAGTGAGAATAAACCTGAGGCATGTTGACCACAATGTGTGAAATTCATTACTGGCTGCTGAGGGTTTGAAATCATTAAAATTCAATTGACCTTCAGAAACCAAAATTCTGGTTTTGTAAAACTTGTAAAAGTGTTTGAGTTCATGGTACAGTATAAGATTAATGCGTTTCCGTATTTGATTATTAAAACTACTGCTGCGCAGGACATGAGTGCAGATTGCAGGAGTGAATTAAATGATTTGGACCATCTTTTCATAGGCACAGTCAAATTTGTAGTAATTGAATCTTCCACCTGAGGGCAGTGCTAAATAATTTAAGAGTATTAAATTATAGTACCATCAATTAACAAAATTAATCATCGTATCATTTTCTTCATTACAGCATGAGGGTAAAACAAGGATACATGTAAAGGTAGAATTTGTTGCACTCAGACGATGCAGTATTATTATTATTTTAATTCTTGTGCATTTTTCAGTCATTGATGGTCTCTTGGATACTGCATAACATTTCTCAAGGCTATCTGGAGGAATACATAAAAAAGTGGAGGAAGACATAAAATAGAGATTATTTTTAAAAAATCAATTATCTGGCCCCTGTCAGCAGGATTTTGACAGTGTAGCCCTGGGCAAGTCTCCTTTCTATTGCTTATAGCTTTGTTATGTATAAAAGAAGAGGTTGTGTATATTGTACTGTGTTGAAAATGCATGTCTAAAATGAGAACGACGGAAGGCCACAAGACTGATGTAAAGCAAGGTGTGTGCCCCAGAATTACAGGACCAATGTGAATTCATTAAAAAGTGCTAATGGGAAGGCAGATGGAGAAAAGTGTTAAAATGGAGCTTCTGAGAAAGTCAGAAAACTACTGGTCGCTCTTTTCCATAAACTTACAACGGGGACTGATTCTTAAAATAGGATGCTTAATCATCATAAAAGTGTTCCATATGACTCATTCTTTATAAGTCTTCTGAATCATATGAAGCTTTATGTTAGAAACACACAGAAATGAAAGGCTGCATCGAAAATCCAGTAGGCGGAAAACAGTATGTGAACAGATTTGTATGTTCGAATTCAGAGTTCATAAAACACATTAATTAATTACTATTTCTGGTAAGATTTTGAAGTCTGCATGCAATGAACAAGTTATCTTTTAGGCCACAGGAGAGGATGAATACACTACAGGATTTTTGCCCCGATTTCCCCACTATTTTACAGTCTAAACAAGTTGATGCTAGTTGAGGAAATTAAGCCAGAGCCAGTCTGCAGATTAAAGCTGACAGATTCCACAGAAAATCGGGTAGTCTAAAATAGACATGGATTTTTTAGCTTTAGACATGACAAGACAAAATGACAAAAATGTAGTATGTACCAAGAGGGTATATGTGAGTTTAGATGCAGCCCACGTTATTTTTTAAATGCTAGAATAACGTCGATCTTGGAGTTATTTTGAACATCCTTTAGAGCAGGGTTAATAAAGTTTACTGAAATTAAGACCAGAAGAAAATTTTACTTAAAATAAATCCATCCATTCATTTTGCATATTAGCTGCCAAGGCATTAACTTGATGTGCTAAAATAATTAAAACTATATATATATATACATATATATATATATATATGCAAAGTTACTAAAATTTTAAAATGATCTTAAAACAGATCATATAATATACTCAAAAAACACAAGCTGTTTGAGCAGAAGTAATAATGTATTAGACATGTGGTTGCATCAGATTCATCAATGAATCATTCTTTTGAGTCTGTTATTTTTTAATGATTCAGTTGATCCAGTTCACAGTGCTTGTCTGTATGATTCATTCAAGGAATTGACTAATTGGTGAACGGTAATTATTTCTTCTAATTACTGTATGAATTATTTCTTCTTTTATGAATTCCATGGAAGAAAGTAAATCATTGAGGTTTGGAAAGAGGAACTGAATTTGAATTTTTGGTTGCACTTTTCTTTAATTTGACACTTCCTCTAAGTGACATGTAACGTTATCATTCATTTCTCCGTAGGTTAGTCATTTCCATAAGGGTGGAATGAGATGAAATGGATATTTTGTACTGCAGTTCATATTAAATGCTGTATTGATCTACACCCAGTATGCAAAGATATAAGTATGAGGGAGAGAGTTGGAAACTCACAAATGATCCATAATTAACTCCTCTATGCCTGTCCTCCTCCTCCCTGCAAATGTGTCTGTAAAAATATGAAGTTATGGACCGTGTTTGTGATGCGCACACAGAAACACACAGTAACATGAGATCGAGACACTCAGAAGATGGTCTGCTCAAAGTGCATATTGTGTTCTTTTGGGAACTGAATTTTTACAGATCTGTATCAGCTCTTTCCGTACTGAATCACTTGAGTTATCAGATTGTGGATTTCGACACGCTATTATGTGCAGGGTGTCAACATGAGCTGTTTATTTGTTAGTATAATTTTTTAGTCGCATCAGGATTTTATTAAAGAACGTGCAGCAAAAAACCCATCGGGAGGTCCCACCATCACACAATGCCACATGGTAAATAAAGATCTGAAGCTGCGATATCAAAGCCTTCCCTCGCCGCAGTCTGCATTACCATGGGACATCTACATAAATCTGTGCAGAGCTTACTGTGAGGAAACAAGAGAGCCTCATTACATTTCTTTTGTATAGATAGCTATGTATTTTTCGCTAGTTCTTTCCTCTGTAGGTGATCCCATTTGCCGCAATGATCTCAGGGCTGCGTGTAATGCAAACAGGGCTCACAATTTCTCCGTCTGTTGAGTTCTTCTTGTGCGCTCATTTACGTTGGGTTTTCATATGCTCTCATAATGTAACAGCTGGCCCAAAGGTTTTCATTTTTTATTGATGTGCTTTAATAACATATTCCCTACTGCACGCAGAAGCATAATTTGTTCCTTTGGTTTGAAGGCATCTATCAGTTCTCTTTGTCCCATATGTGCAATGCTTTCCCTCTTGAGAATGCTAAACCTGTTACTGTTGACTTTAATTCCAGCACCTCGGGCTCTGCAGTTCACTCTTGAACTCTCAAAATGATCATCTCTAGATACAGTGTGAAGAGTGTTGCTGAACGAGTTCGCTGATTCAAATTAAAGGAAAAAAGTCAATAGCTTGATTTTGTATTTGAGGTAAAGTTGCCTTTTAGAGGTAAATGGTGGTACAGCTTTTAGAGCAGAACTACACACTGAAAACTGCCACAACCCAAATTGAGCTATTGTAGGCAGGTTTTGGGCATTTGGTCAGTATGGGAAAGTTATTAAAATATGAACTTTTCCTTTATACCAGGCGTCATCAAACTTGATCCTGGAGGGCAGATGTCCTGCAGAGTTTAGCTCCAACTTGCCTGGAAGGTTTAAGTATACCTAGTAAGACATTGATTTGAATGTCTGTTGGATTAGGGTTTAGCTAAACTTGGTGACCTCTGCTTTACACCATAAAAATAGATGCAATTAGTAGACATTTAAGAATAAAAATCACTCAGTCGGTCACTCAATCAATCAATCCTGTCTTATTATGGTGTCATTCCAAATAACATAGTACAACCTGAATTAACATTGCCTGGTCACATTATTGTTTTTTTCTTTCACTGCATATTAATTGGACCACATGATTCTATATTGGAAAATTTTGTTTTCTCCAGATATTGGGCATCAAAGTTTGCTTGTTTATGTATTTATTATGAAACATGAACAAAAAAAATTCATATATATATATATATATATATATATATGTGTGTGTGTGTATTTTCATTGACTAACATTTAAAAATATTACTATTTGTAGTAAATGCTTTGTTCATTTAATAACTAATTTTAAAAACTAATGTTAACAAATTACTTTTTTTTAAGTCATATTAGGACAACTGGAAGTAAACAAACAAAAAAAATCGATTTTAATACAGACATGAATATTAAGAATATGCATTTAGTCACTATATGCATGAATTGTAAGTTTAGTTTTACTTTTTTCCATTAAAATGTATTTTATCATGATCAGTGTTTTAGCAGTGGTTTTATTAAAGACTTAGTTCCCTTTCGACATTTCACTCGTACATGCGTCTGCTAACTCCTTTTTCCCCCTAACTGAAGCTTATTCTAAAATGCAGTTTTATTATTTTCTAAAACTGCACGGGATTGGCCGCTTTATAGGGGACTTATTTTTAACCAATGGGCAAGGCCCTGCGAATAGCAGGCCAATGCCGTCGACCACACCCCCTGGCGTGATGTTTCTGCTCCAATGGCAGCAGGTGGCGCCATAGTGGTGTGATATGGCGTGACCAGTTAAGCTTAGGACACGCTAGCCATCTTCAGATCATTCTCCTTCAGCAACGGAATTTCTTTGCTGTCCCTGACTAAAAGCCGGATCTGCAGCTGGAATTTCTCCCCTGCAAAAACTCTACAAGAGCAACTATCCATCAACCATGCGCTGCTCCACGTGTTGCACCAGGATGCCACCTGAGGACGGACATTGTGACTGCGTCCTCTGCCTGGGGAAGGACCACGCGGAGGGCGCCTTCGCTGGATCTGAGTGTCATTCATGTGAGGGCCTCAGCATGGCCACTCTTCACGCCAGGCTCGCGTCCTTTTCAGGACGGGAGCCTAGCCCTCAGGCTCCCCCTGCTCGCAAGCAACATCGGGGCCATGGCCGGCGCCCTGAGTCGGATGACATCACGCCGGCACAGCCCCTGCGTGTCTCATCTCCTCAGGAGGAAGAGGCCCCCGTAAGCTACGCCTCCGAGGAAACCCATCCCTCCAGTTCGGCGAGCGACCTGGTTTCTTTCGGGCGGCTGATGACGAGATGCGGGACTACGCATCTCTCACCATCTCTGAAGTGGATGAGCTGCTGGGCTTGAACGACCCTGCCCCAGCTGCTCCGTCGGAAGCCAGCTCGACGAGACCTAACGGGGATGCCGAACCTTTCCGCGTCCTCGCCAAGGCTGTCTCCAAGCTGGGCTTGGAAGGGTACGAGGAGCTGCCGCCCCTCGACTATAGCGCTCAGGGCGACCAAGGTAACGGCCCAAGCCATCAGCCGTTCCATGGCTAGCCTGGTGGTGCTGGAGGGACATCTGTGGCTGAACCTCACACAGATCAAAGACGCGGACAAGACACCATTCCTAGACGTGCCGATCACTCCCACGGGTCTGTTTGGTCCCTCCGTCAAGGGTTTCACCGATCACGCTGGACACTTTATGTGCTATACAAAATAATTAGTGGTTAATAAATTAACGTTTTTTTGGTGGTTTTAATTATTTGTCTACAAATCTTACCTCATCATACCTCTCAGTGATTATTCCCGGGATAAACTGAGATTTATAGGCTCGCTAACTGCATCCTCAGATCCAGTTATAGCCTGACATATCTACTCTTTGAGTTTCACTAAAAGCGCTATGCAATGCTTTTTGCCTGACTTAAACTCCCTTCCGAGAAAGCGAGTTGGATCAAGCTTGAGGGCAACACAGGCTCCCTAGCTGCAGCTTTCCAGCTTTCCAGCTTCAGTTATAGCCAGAAAAAAATACACTATGAGTTTCACTCACAAACGCTATATAAGTGCATTATTATCTGAACAAACTCCCTTCTGTAAACGAGCTATTCGGAGTCATTATCGCTTAAAGCTACCTGCACTGTAGTCTTCTCAGCTTCAGTCATAGCCTGACAGATATACGTAGACTCTGAACTGTCCGGCGCTGCCGGCTCATCAATGAGTGTATTAACCCCTGCCTTCGGCTGCGCTATAAAGCACTAATACTTTGAACAACTCTCGGATCTATGAGAGTTTCTATGACTTGTGCTTGCTTACTGCTGTATCACTTCAAAATTCCAGACCTTGTAGCACCGTCGCTTCAGTCGAATTAACCTGAAGATGGCTAGCGTGTCCTAAGCTTATATGGTCACGCCATATCACACCATATTGGCGGCACCTGCTGCCATTGGAGCAGAAATATCACGCCAGGGGGTGTGGTCGATGGCATTGGCCCGCTGTTCGTAGGGCCTTGCCCATTGGTTAAAAATAAGTCCCCTATACAGCGGCCAATACCGTGCAGCTTTAGTAAATAATAAAACTGCGTTTTAGAATTGGATTCAGTTAGGGGGAAAAAGGAGTTTTCCCAATGCGTCTTAGCAGACGCAGTACTCGTTTCATGTCTCAGGGAACAGTAGTTACGCAAGTAACCTATACGTTTTACAATTATACAACAAATAAATAAACCATATAATATTTAACATAAAATATATCATATTAATTTTAATTTAGAAATGAATATTAAGATGGCCATAAATAACATGTGTATTGTCTCTCTGAATGAGCTGATATATAAAAGTATAATAATAATCTTATTGACCCTTACAGCAGCAAAGACCAGCAATCCAGCTTAAACGATTGTATAAAAAAGCAAAAGCAAATAAAAAATAGAATTAGGTTAACACCATGTGTAACAGCCGTAATGTAAAGCATAACAGAGCTTATGATTGTAATATTGTTTAGGGGCACAGTACAGTAATTGGATTTAGTGTGTTGCTGCATTCGTGTCCACTTGGACTGATTCCTGAGAAATTTCAATTAAATAGTCTATAGCACATTCATTGATATGTATAGGGTGTGTACTCTATTCCTGCAGATGGAGTCTGCGCATACTAGCCACTTTGTACTTCAGAAAATTTATTATAGGCCTGAAGGGAATGAAAGCATGTCACATTGCACGACCAACCAATTCTTAAACTTCACCTGGCAACAACAGTAGACACATTTAGGTGGGCTGTACCTGATGAAACATTTATATCTGAGTCTTATCGCTGTGCCGGAATCAGAGCAGAACTCTTTGTGGAGATTATATCAGGATCTCTTCCAACACCTCCCAATTGGAGCATCCATGATGGCCACTCAGACTGTGTGGAGGCCAAAGCCATCTGTTGCTCAAGTGTTAGTAATTTCCTCACCAGGCCTGTCAGCTGGAGCACTGCCTTGATTGGGCAATTCTGATGCTCATGGTAAACCAGCAGGATGTCACTGCACCTGGGCTCTTTCTGTAGACAATTACCGTTTTTAGTCAATTGTGGCACAGAAAGATCACCAAGATGCTTTTGTGGCATAAGTGTCTTCCTCATATGCGGAGCACTCATATTACCCGCTGTAAAAGTAAGAAATTGAGATGAAGAGTAACATGTTGCAATTTCAGCTGTAAATGATTATTACATTATCATTGTTGTTACTGTCATTATGCAGAAAGTGAAAGATACTGTATTTTTGTTCTCCAGGTGATCGCAACAGAAGATGAAAGTTGTGTATTGTTGTTGTAAATTACAGCAAATATACTTAAAACAATTTGTTTAAAAATGTATAAAAATAAAAAAATCCTTAAAGCTGCAGTATGTCCCTTTTCTGAGTTAAAAAATAAAAATATAATAATAGTAATTAATATTATTTATTTATACATAAGAGATTACTGTAGTATATTAGCTCATTAAGGGAAATGTATATAAATAATTACCATTAATAATGATCATCTGCCTCAACTAATCTGTTAATTCATCGAAACATATAGTGTAAGTTCATATAAACTCTAAGAAGTTCTCACTTATAACTCACTCTTAATTAGATCATCTAAAGACTAATCCTTAGATACCAAACACGAAATGTGTTGATGTTATGAGGTGATATTAGCTAGTGATCTATCATAAACATGCATAAAACAGTATACCAGTATACAAGACGATATACAACCACAATAACAATATACACAATGACCTGAAGGATATGTGTTCAATCAAAGAAAGTTTCCTGTGAATTTTTTTAGGGAAAAGTCCATTGTCTTTTCTACAGGGAGAATTAGTCAGAGTTGCTTTGTTCACATTCCTTCAAGCAATAAACTGGTGTTATCATTCGGTTGCCATGAAATCAGAGGCTTGTTTTGCCTTCCTGGGGTGTTAGCTGCCTTTCAGGGGAAGGGTCCACAGACCCTCATAGTTGCAGTTTGAGTTACTGTACCCCATGGGCTGGGAATTGCGGTATTAAAAATGATTAGTTAAATCTAACAAATAGTTTGCGCCTGATTGGTTCAAATGCTACATTAGTGTTAAAAACTTTCTCCTCGCCTAACCAAGATATGCACTGATAATTTGAGCTGATAGATGCCATTTTGCTAGAAATGTCAGTTGGATTCATCTTTGCTTTGTTATTTCATGTCTGTAAACAGAAAGATCCAGCTACTGTATTGTGTGCGTGTGTGAAGCTTTTAAAAAAGTTGCTTAGAATGTTCTTGGGCAGAATATGCAAGCTAACAAGCTACAATGTATTTCTTCCGTTCTATATTCTATATTTATATCTATTATGGCTGTGTTAATAACACATACAATTTCTGGGATCAGATTTTATGAATGATGTTTGTGAGAAAACAGATATGGTCCCTAATGACATCCATAGCCTGGCAAAATGCAGTAGAAGTCAATGGAAACTAAAACATTTTACCAAGGAAGAGTAAATTATGACATAATGTATTTTATTAGTTATTTATTTATTTTCATTAATTCTGAGTAAATTAACTGTAATAAATTCTCATTCACTCATTGATTTGATGAATTATGTTGTTATTTTGGAGTTATTTGTAACACGATGACTTATACTGAAATGTGGCTCTGGAAGTTCTCCCAACATCTGTGCCTTAGGACAGCTACATTGGTGTAGTCTTTGATCCAGCTCATATAGCACATCAAAGCTGGGCTGAAATGAAAAACTAACCTCAACTCCATCCAGCTCAGAGAGAAAGGGGAATCTATCTATTCTCTGCACTCTGATCTACACCGGATGACCACATATGACACTTCTGCTTAAGCACCGATATATACAGTGCTAAAAGTGGAAAAAATCACTCACAGTGACTTTTGCAGGGTGACAGATACGCTTGATGAATCATCTTGGGATGTGGACAAAAGACTGGCTTCAAATCTGACCTTGCAGATATTCATTAGGGAAACGCTTCAAATTGTAGTTGTGCTGATGGAGCACAGAGGAGGAATGAAGGTCAGATTTACTATGATTGTAAAAATGATTCAAGGCATCCTAAAATGACATAATGTGTGCAGAGTCTCAGCTGAATAGTGTTTTTTCTCAGAGATTCTATTCACAAGGAAAAGGCACTGAATGAGAGGAGGACTACAGTATTTGCTGTCGGATTCTGCACTCAATGAAAAAAAAGGTACAATGTGTGACTTGAGTAATACAAAAGCTAAAAACCATCTTGTTTACCCCTAAATGGAGTACATTAGTATCACAAAGGTACTAATTAGTAAGTATTAAGACTTCTAGTAGCTTTTGAAAGGTTACCACAGTGAATTTGATATATATTGATATATATTGGCGATATATATTGAACGATATATTATGTGCATCTCATCAGTAAAGCCAGTTCTTTGATTAGCGCATAATCTCCGTCAGCTGTATTTAAAAGGAACGCCAGTTTATACACAGAGCCGTAGATCACTGAGAAGCTGCACCATTGAATCACCCGCGAAACTAACACGTGGCTTGTCAGTGATCTACGGCTGTGTTCATAAACTGGCGCTGCATTTAAATACAGTCGACGAAGATTTAGCGCTAATCAAAGAACCGGCTTTACTGATGAGATGCGCATAATATATCGTTTGATATATATCGCCCAGCTCTACCTCAATGTACTGGCCCACTGCTCCACGTTTTGTATCGTTAATTCGGGCAGACAGGAAAGATTGGTGGAGTTTTACATGCTGCTGTTGCTGAATCTTCTATGCGTCAGAGTCAAACTTCCGGGTTTGTGTACCCCTCAGCAGCGTTCGAGTTTTCAAAATGGCCGCCAGGTGAATAAGGCGAATAGACGCACTCTTTTAGCATTCTTCTCGCGCATACGCTGTTGTACGTGGACACACTGGCACTGTGTTTGCTGTAGGCGTTTTTTTAGGTATTCGGGCTGACTTTCTGAAGGTTTTTTGAAAAAAATCCCTGCTTCTAAAGGAATATTTTATATTTGTTATTTGTTTTTATGTATTTAAATAAAAGAAATTCAGAGTAAACGTAAATTCAGGCCAACGCCAACGTCGTCCCTGAAGCAACCCTGGATCGGAAGAAGTGGTAAATGGCTTGCCAAAAAGCGGACCCTGCACTGCAGGACAAACGCTACGAATGAAGTTGTTTTTATTTATTTATACAATTTTTTATTTTATGTTATTTATTGTTAATTACTTGCACATGTTGTTTATTACTGCATGTAATTCATTAAAATAGTTTCCATTCCATTTTTTTTGGAATGTTTTTGTTGAATAAAATATATTTTTTCCCAATATATTTTTGTTTTATTTTAAAATCTTGTCTTGTTTCATTCTCGTAAACCCAGTGTCGTCTCGTGGGATATGTGTCACGTCACACCCCTAATTACCACATAAACTGTTAAACGGTTCTAAATTCACATACTCCACAAAAACTGTTACAGAGGGTTGCAAACCCTACATTTGGAATATTTGCAGCATGTGACATTTTTGTATCTTGCAAACTCAAGACATTTGTAAAATTCTACATTGGGTTGCAGATTCCACTGATTTGTCACCCCCTGGATGAAAATGTTTTTTGGCTAAATTAAAGAAACTGTAATTGTAAATACTTGTGACAGTCTTGATTGTTTGCATGATGTAACATTTTATTTAAAAATATATACTTTTTATGGAAAATAAAACAAATTAATAGTAAACAATTATTTTTTTGTGGAATGGATTAAAATATTGTTAGAGTTTTTAATTTTGAGTGAATTATTCCTTTATATTGTCAGTAATCAGAAAAATAGCAACCAAAAGCCTTTTGGTACTGTACTGGCTTTTTCTGTTTTAATATAAAAAATTACCATAAAACAGTATTATATATTCATTTTAATAATCATAATTAAACCTTAACCAAAACTCAGGGGCAAGAAGCAGTACTTACCCATGAAGCGCTCGTGTGACAGTTTTGTCTTTACTGTCATTGGTAAACTTGCTGTCAAATTTGAAATCATATGGTTCTTTCCAAGTCCTTGACACTTGAATTCTTCCCTCCTTTTCGATTATGCTTCTGTTGCGTAAAATTCTTGATCTCCGCAGTTTTGTCTTGAGGATCTCCGACAATGGCTTATTTGGAGAAATCAAATGCTTCCCATCTGCTTTACTCCCTTCCTCTTGATGACATGGTGTCACAGCATCTTTGGGTAGGTTCAGATGAAGTCCACTTTTCAATGAAAGAAGCGATTCTACACTTCCAGATGGAGAAGAAACCTTGGGAGATGGACCTGACAAACCTGACAGCGGAGAGGTGGGCTGTGAGTAAGAATGCTCTTTTGATATTTCCAAAATCAGTTCCCCAGTCACTAAAAGACCTTCTGGGAAAGGAGACCTGGGGGGTAATTTAAGTCTGGCGGATGGATAACGAAGAAGTGCATGAAGGACTGACTCCGGAGAGCCACTACCCTTCCCTCCATCAAGGGCCTCCTGGCCAGCTTTGGCTTCTAAGTTTGTTAACATTTTATCGTTACTTGCGCCAAGGGCCAAGTCAGCCAGTAAACTCAGAGCATCTGAGGGCTGAGATGCACCTGTGCTCAGTTTCTCTGCCTTGGCTTTGCCATCAGTGCTAATTCTTCTTTTTCCCACCCTATCCCCAATAAGCGAAGATATGTCACCATGCTTAGCTATTTCAAAAGGTGCTGATGTGTCAAAATTGAGGGACCCTGTAAGAAATGGACAAAAACAAAGACAAAGCATAAAATAGCAGTAGAAGCAAGGCATAATCATGCAGACATGTAAAAGAATCCAAGGTCGTAGAGTAAGACAGTGGGCTTAAGAAGCAGAACGTGCACACAAAAGACAGAGAAATGGCGAGAAAAAAAGAGGGGCCAATTTTAATACACCAGCAAATTCATGCCTCAATATAAAGCCAGTCTAATTTACTAAAGAGAATTAAACAATCACAAAGGAGGTTGGAGGTTTGAAACGGGATGCAAATATACACACAACACTTTCAGGACACTTTGGTATGTGACATTCATTTAATGAAAGAACTTGTAAACTAATCATTTCCTTACCATTTTCTTTAGCTGCATTGTAAATAAGACCTCTCCAAGACACAGGTTGTTTTGTCAACTCCACACCTTTCACTGATGTGTGCTGTGCCTCATCATTAATGGGTTGCGATCCTTTGTCTGTCAGCTCATTTTGAGCAGTATCACACTTGAGATCCACGATGGTATCCGGTTTTCTTTTTTTTGACTCTGGCTCTGCATTATCCGGCTCGGATTTTGCACTTTCCCCAGCAGAAGGAGATTTTGCCCTCTTTCCCCTTCTGAGCACTGTCTTCAATTTGCTTATAGATATTGCACTGTACACATCATGTTTTTTCTTTTTAGTTCTGTCAGGAGAGGATACTTTTGGGTCCGGAGGCGTGGATTGGTCAGAAACTCCGGGAACACTGGAAGTTGCATCTGCTTGAACAGCAACAGGATGATCATTGTTTTGTTGGACACCTACAGCCTCATTTGATGCAACATTCTTGGATTTTTCTAGACATACATCCTGACTTTTGTCAGTTTCTGATGGATGAGTTTTGTGAAGTTTCCTCAATATTCTTAATGCTGACAAGAGAGCATTTGGCATGTCTGAGTCTTCGTTGTCATTGACCAGTACAACTTTAGAGGACAATTCTTCTTTGCCCTTCAATGGAGATTCTACCTTGCTTTCCACTACTTCTTTGGATTTTTTCTCCACAGGAGAAAGAGTTTCTGCATTTGTGTCAATGTTCTTCTCAGCACTAGTTTCCACCTTTTTTACAGATTCCACATCAACATCTGAACCATGTGGGACAAAGACTCTGCCACAGTCTGTGATTATGGTCTTTAGACCATATCGTTCCCTGAAGTTAAATCCCTCCATCTTCCTCTTGGGTGTGCTTTGTTTTGTTTTATTGTGCTGTATATTCACTATAGTCTCCTCATCATTCTTTATAGCATCTGATCTCAAAGACCGTTTCAGATTCGTATCTGTATTCCACAATCTTTTACGCCTTGGAAGTGACCGCCAATCTCTTTTTGAGGGACTTATACTTTGATCGTCTACAGCTTTAGTTGTCAAACTTAATAAAGGGTCTTTTGTTTGACTGGTTTTACTCAGATGTGGATCCACAACCCTTTGCCTTCGCCCCTTGCCTCTTCGAGTTGAATGAGGTTTTTGACTGATGTCATCAGCATGCATGGTTTCAGTCTTAATCTTGTCTTTCTTAGAATCATCAAGAGAATTCACTGGTAAAACGACAGGCAAACTTGAAGTTGGTAAAGCCATGTTTTTTTGAATTTCTTTTTTATTCTGCATAGTTTTCCAACGAGTTCTACGCTTCCTACCTCTACGCCTTGAAAAGGACCTCCGATTTACTTTCTTATCAGGATCAGGCTTTGTTTTCTCAGAATGTTTATTAAACTCCATTCCCCCAACAGCACCTTCTTCTGTTGATTTGACTAAAGGTGCACTGCTATTTTGGATTGGAGTCTCTTTTGTAGATACACCGACTCTATCAACATCTCCTTTAGTACTACTTTGAGATGATTTTGCAACATCATTCTCAACACTTCTACAATTCTCTGTAGGAACATCACCCAATTTCGATGACACTGTGGAAGTTGGATATTCCGAAACACTGTCAGCTACTGTAACTACAGCTGTTCCCAGCTTTCCAAGCCCCTCTGGCAAAACAGGTTGAGGCTGCTTTGTGGACAAATGCTTTTGCTCATCTTTTTGTTTCTTAACTTTTTCAGCTAGTCTGTCAGAGGCATCACAGATGGCCTCAGATTGCTTTGTCACCTCCATTTCAATGTGGCCATCAGTCTGTGGTACCTCCTCCGGTGATGATATACAGTAATAGACATCATCGTCGTGATCATCACCACGCTGTTGTCGACCGGCAGTGAGTAACTCCAATGCCCTCCCTACTGGAATGGTAAAGCCACATGGATCGTCAAAATAGGATTTTAATCGAGTGCCAGTCTCCTGTGACCATTTAGGTGATATTAGGGTAAAACCACCAGGCACATCATATTGATCTGGAAACATACTAGCTTCCCTGGCGGGAACATCCAATATTCCTGGGTGAAAAAGTGTGCCATAGTCTTGCAAATGCTTCTCTAAAGACATCTGAGAGCACCCCTGCTGGTTTGAAGGACATTTTTCCATCTCTGTTTCTGCATAGTTGAGAGCTGGGATTACTTGCATTATTTCAGTTGACACCTTAGAATTTTGCAGGTCAGTCTTGGCATCTAAACATAAAACCACACAAAAGATATGTGCATAAGAAATGCAAATAAAAGCTGCATGAGGTACACACATCTAATAAATTGTCTTTGTTACCTCTTGGCACAGTTCTTGAGTCTGGAAAAATAAACATGCCCTGAAGTGCAGCTGCCTTACCCGACTTTACATCTAGAAATAAAGGAAATTAAAAGAATGTTTACAATCATTTAAAAATGTACATTAACATTCACAATTGCTACAAAAATGAAATCTACAAATGCTCACAAAATCCATGTTTATATATAAATGTATATATTAATATAGTTTATTTCTAATAAAAATCAATTACTCTATTAAGAAAATTAGTAGGATTGGAGTCTGTTAGGCAACATCTTACCTTCATAAGAAAAGAGGTGTGAAGAGTGTAACAGTATAAGAAACCCAGAATCTTCCAGAGGGATAACAAGAGCCTGTTGAATAGGAAAAAAATCATGAGACAAAATTTGTTCAGAGATTTGTCTAATTATTACAAATCTTTTCCTCCTCTTCATATTTACCATGTCTTTTTCCTTTAGCTCATGGGATATCTGAGCCAGGTCATTTTTTGCCTTAGAGGAGACAACGTCATACAAGTTGAAACATCTGCCTTCTATGCAAACTGTGTGGAGATGGAGGCAAACAAATAAGACATCGCTCAAGCACTCATTTACAGTTTTAGCACCAATATGGGCAATACTGTCAATTACAAAAATAAAATGTTAAACACACCTTCACCCACAATGCAAGTTTCAAAGATTTCGCGTGGCAAGGTCCGTTTCAGTTCAGACACACAAATTGCATGGTCAATTTGAACTGTCTTTGGGCTGAAAATACAGTTTGGATTTAAGTACATAGTATAGTACATCTGAATCTACCCTTTATTGTTGGGCAGTTTTTTTGCTGCATTACCAAATATGGTTTATAAAGGTCATTAAATAAAACATACAGTTTAGCTGGGAACCAGGCTCCACTCGAAGACTGAAGACCAACATCATAGACCGTAGATTCAATCTTGAACTGGCCAATCCATGGTTGGTAATGAAACACTACAATACAAGATTTAGCTTAAAATCATGAAAATGTTAAATATACTGAATATTATGTAAAAGAAGTGCACAACGCTTTACAATAAATAAAAGAAAGACAATGGACAAGACTGTGAATGCTTATTTGCAATTTCACCTACATGCAAAAACATGCAAATCTAATTCTTACCTGTTTTGTCTTGGCTTTAAAAGAAATAGTGAAAAAGAAAATTTAGTTGTCAACATTACCATTATCATTACATGTGAAGTTTCTCTTAATAAGATAGAAAGAGTATTTAAACTGGTAAACCTTTTTTGCTCCAACTCTGGCGTGGTGCTCATCTTTCCATATGAAAATGCCACAACTGCAAATGGATAAGCATGTCTTGGACATGTTTCTATTTCACTGCTTCCATCACGAAGTTCATACATATAGTACTGCAAGACAAACCCACCTTGTTAGATTAACAGTTTGGAACTAAGGAAGGAAGGAAACTGTTTATTGCAAGATTTATCACCTGTGTTCGCTCATAGGCCAAGAACGAACTGGTTTTTGAAGACACAGTGCCGAGTTGATCTGATATGTGGCAGTCGTAGCCAGCTGTTGGAGGAGTGAAATTGTGGGTGTAGTTGTCTGTAACCTCTTTTACTCTTCCCTGATATTTAAATATATAAGAAACCATGTTTGCATAAATCAGCACAAAGTAACAGAATGCGGGTGAAAGATTTACAATTTGTCACAAACTTGCATACCTTGGTTAGCTTCAAAAGGACTATGTAGCCTGTTTTGCCATCATACCAGCGCTTCAGGTCAAGGCAGTCCGAGTATTTTAAGATATAGACACCTAATTAGATAATTAAAAAGGTAAAAGGTAAAACAACTACAAAACAGTGCAACAGAACCCTGTGCAATTTCACACAAACATTTTGTATTAAAAAAATAGAAGCTGTATTTAATCCACATTTCAAACATTCACAAACCAAAACAGATAAGGTTCAGAGATCACGACTGTGAAAAATGAGCCCTCAAAGAAGTCTTTATGTGCCAAAAGCGTAATGTCTGAAGATAAAAGCAAACAACACGCGCTTCTGCGGAAGGTGTAACTCCAAAGTTCTGAGAAATAATGCTTTACATACCCAACAGAGACAATTAACGGTCTGTTAAAAACCAGAAAAACTAGCTCTTTAGCATTATTGTGGATAAGAAAAAGGTGCACAAGGAGTTCTCAGGAAGGTTTGTTTGCCCTGACATGTCAAAGTCAAGCAAATAAGTTTAATCTTTAATACTGCTAATTATTAAGCCAGCAAGTCCTAATCTTGCATGGACAGGCTTTAATAGAAAGCTAAATCTGGTGCAGATTGCAGTCTATAATATACTGTAATTTAGAATACACTGTAGCATATACAGTTCTACTAACTAAGAGCTAGTTAACTTGCTAGGTACGCTACAAATGGCTGAAGCAAAAGTTGTATTTTTCAAAGATTTATTCACACTACTTTTAGGAAAACTAGAGCAATTCCAGGAAAGTCTTAAACAAACAGTATCTGTTCCAGGTTGTTTGACAAAAAGTGTACGCCCTTACAACCAGTTATTGGCGTTTTGGTTTACATCAGATGTTCAGAGAAAAGACTGTGGGTTTTGTGAGGGATATTTAGAACTGAGCCTAAACAAACCTTGACAATATATGAACATTTCTGAATTTCACAAAATTATAAATAATAAAAACACATTACAAGAGCATGCTCAGCCATTTTCAGACTTTGAATATAAACTTTCTCTTATCGTCCTATTGATTACACAGTCTGACGGTATTCCTTCATATAAGGACATTGAAACGATAGCAACTCATTCTCACATGAAGTTTACTTGGTTGCGCGATCTTTGTAGAGACTGTTTGCTTTTACACTTACAAAAGGTATGTGTACGTCAAGTCTTTCCCCTCACAGGAAACAGAAGTGGATTTAACGTATAGCAAAATGCTAAATCATAAAAAAGAAATGAAATTTAATTTTTAAACCAATTTTCACCTAAAACCCTTAAATAATTTGTATAAATATATGTGCTGAATTTGACCATAGGGTGAAACAAATGGCATATTTTTCTTCACAAACCCACTTTAAAGGGACAGTTCACCCAAAATTGGAAATTCTCTCATTAATAATTCACCCTCATCCTCACATCCTTGCTGTGTTTCTGTGCCTTAACTGTTGTAGCTACCTTGCTGTCTATGCAGGGTCAAAATATCTTAATGTGTGTTCCGAAGATGAATAAAGGTCTTTTGAATGACATGAGGATGATAAATTAATTACATAATTTAAATTTGAACTATGCTTAAGTAAATTATATTTAGTTTTATTTATTGTGAGATCAATAGTAGTAGTTTTGCTACATGACGCACATTCAGATTTTGTTGTCCACCATACACCCAGACATTTCTCTGAAATCTACTTGTCTGATACAAAATGTATTACAAACTACTTAATTATCTGCTCTTCCTCTAACCATGATACTCCCACCATGTGACTGACATGAGATGCCTTTGCTTGAAATGGGTCTCATTTCTCCATAAAATGATATAACCACCCACCAGTAGTTTATAACAGCTTTGAAGTCTCTAGCAAATGCATAAATTAGACTGCAGTAAATACTTCTGTATCTAGGTTATTTGACATCATCCAGTAGTAAGAAGACCAGTTTAAAGGCAAACCTTCACTTTCTCTTTCTATAGGTAAACTGCATCTAACGTAACCTACTTTCACTTTTCCTTTTCATATGTAGAACCTGATGAAATATGCAATTCTCCATACCAACCCTGTGAACACTATTAAAAACAATTATTTAAGTAACCTGTACCTATATACTATTTTGTTACTATCTATTTACAAAGTTTGATGCAGTTATTCAGCTGCAATAGAACAAAGTAGCAATTCAATTACAACACTATATTAAAAAAAAGAAACAAAGCTTGGATTTATCTACAGTTCACTGAATTGTGGTATTGGAAATCCTTCCAGTAACTGTTGTTGACAATATAACATGGACAACAAGTCCTGTCAGGCAAGTATGAAGGCTTCAGAACCTCCTCTTGGCTGGTCTTGCTGCAGTCACATGTGAAATATTATCTTGTGCATGCAAGTAAAAACATCAGGCTGTAATGCTGAAACGCTTAATAACACAACGGCTAGCTTTCTTTACCTTTCGAGGAGTCTCCAAGAGTGGTGCATTTTGCTTGTCCAACTAACAAGCCTGTTTCTCCAATTTTCCTTGCCTGTGGGAAAACAAATGTTGCAGTAATGGGTTTAAAGTTTCAGAACGAACAGTTTTGAAAGCAGATTGATTCAATAAGCTCTATTAGTGTTGCATTTCTATACCTTATTTGCATTATCAAGTAACAGGAAGCCAAATGATTCTATAAGTTCCTGTTCAGAATATCCCTTTTCCCTTTTTTCTGAACGAAATTCAGCATACTGTTGGAAGTAGACATGTATTATTACATCAAGGAAATCTCACTAAATCACTCAAAACTAAGTGCAGAATGGGGAACTTTCAAATAAAACTTACCCGTTTTTGTAAAGCGCCATTGTTGAACAAATGGGCAGATTTGTATGTGAAACATTCTTTTGATTCCTCATACAAAAAGTTGTTACGAAGTGGGGCTAAAATACTCTCATTAAAGGTTACTGAGCCTGGATGAACAGGCTCCAGAAGACCTGGTAAAACAGGATACAAGATGGAGTTATACTAACTGCTTTGCAGTCTTTCAAAACATTCCTCCTTTCCAATAACAAACTAAATAGACTGTTTTCAAGGTCACATTGTGTTGCTCTGGAATTTCAACCAGAGAGCATGTTGTTAAATTAATTTCAAGGACATTTTGAGATAAATGCTCAGCAAAAAAGCAGTAAGTCTGGTAGAGAACCATTTTGTAAAAGTCCAACAGTTTCATAAACAAACAAAAACAGTATTTGGAACTTCAGAAAGAACAATTGTGCAACTCTTATGCTGAAAAAAAAAACCCACGTACAGTACAATTGCGCAAGACTCATGTTCCCACACTAATCCTATAAATTTAGAACAAATAAAATAACTCTTGATGGTGGGTTTCCAACTTTTAACTTTTCCAAATAGAAAAACTATCAGCTGGTCTTACGGGTTAAAGGTGGTCAAGCTGGTTTTTGAAACACCCATCAACCATGCTAAAATGTTCATCTTAGACCAGCTAAAAACAGTTGATAATTGACAAAAATGTCAATTGTGACTCATTCAACAACATTCAACATTTACACCCTAATGTAAATTAACCATGGATTTATTATACTAAAAGCATATTGATCATTATTCGTATAACCACAATTTTACTACAAATGCCATGGTTACACTATGGTTTAGTTAACATGGTTAAGTTGTGGTTACCGTGGTTTAATTATAGTGACCATGTGTTTATTCATAGTAGAACCATTGTTAATTTTCATGAGGCTATCCATAATATATAACATGAAATGAAGTTCATAAAACATAACTGTAAATACAACAACATTACTGACCATAATTTACATTTTGAGTCTTAAGACACTTAGAATAGACACACAAATAAGACTTTTTATATTATAGATCATGGAGAAAGATCTAGACACTTATTGAACCGCGTACAAGAGAAGATACTGTATAGTATTGAACTAAAAAACGTTTGTAATCAACCCTTATTCAAAAAGCTTGGAGCACAGGTAAAACTATCACGTGTAGTTGTACCAGGCTCATGCTGACTCAACTGCAGAACTGGTTTAGACTTGAGAGCAACCAACCTAACCAGTACATTAGTTGTGTTTTATTTCATCCAAAATAGGATAGTCGTTTGAAAATAGTGCACAAAGCTGCCATATTTAAATATCTATGACTGAAACTAACCAATTATTAAACACTTTCGTTAACTTCGCTATGAACACAAACAAATAAAAATAGTATGGATTGAATTTCTGATTAACTAACGTTACATAGAAATCAGTTTAAATACACACATAACGTAGATGCTTTAGCACAAAACTGATTATACAAACGCTATTGACGTCAAAACAGAAACTAAACGTGTCCATGAGGCCACTAAAGCCCGTCACCTTGTGTTGATCGAGTAGTCTCATTCTCCATGAAGACGAGGCATAGATCCCAGGTTTTCGCTTTGCACTCGATATAATAGACACTTCTAATCCTCGACGGCTCACGACATTCCACTTAAACGAATAAAAGATACTGCCTTTTCCGTAAAACAACCAAGAAATGTTTATTTAAGCCCGTAAGGACAGATATTATGCTCGACGAGCAGTCTCAAGCTAAACTGCTATTTGAAGGAGAAGAATTGTACTGTGTGACTGTGTGTTGCAACCAGGAAGCGAATCCAGAAAAGACAGCCAAGGCTGGGCTGTGGAAACACACGGCAGGCAGCGAATCGGTTAAAAGGACTGTTTTTTTAACGGAATTCGAATTTTGATTGGAATTTGAATTCATTCGACAGCTTGCGCCGTCTGCTCGCGGGACGTCGTTGTATCTAGAAGAGAGTGGCGAAACGAAAAAGAAACAGAAACTCAGAACTTCGCGTCCATCTTGCGTCCCGCATGCAGTTCCGTTTGGCGTCTCTAGAAGTCGCAGCCCAGGCATGCTGAAACGACATCGTTCATAGCAAATTATACACTGATTTATCTCTAAACGATTCAGTAATTTAAAGAGAAATTGTATATGTTTATATATCGATAACCAGTAGACATCAGTAGCATGAATTTAACACATATCCGTGGTTGCTTAGAAAAGGCCTCATTTACTCTTCCGGCCTCTAGGTGGAGCTGTTCCATTTTCTGCATTCCTGAACTCCAGTCTCTATGTCCAAAAGAACATTCAGTCCTGGACGAAATGTTCACTGAATAAATTAGAGCAAAACAAAGCTGTTTTTGTCCTGCTCTCCCTGCCGATTTTTGGTCGGTCTAAGCAAACAGGTGTAGTGCATATAGAAAATATTTCACACAACACAGTTTAAATATCTTACTTGAAAGTAGAATATGATAATATACATGGGTCATTGGGCAAATTTTAAAATGCAAAAAATAATATCTTTTTTAGTTGTTAAGAAAGTTACTGTTAATGTACAGATAAAATCGTGTAAACATTTTAAACATTGATGTTAGTGTTTTTTAGATGAATCGGCTTTAGCTTTTAAAATGTGACCGTGATTTATTTTAAAATGTATTCATTCCTTTACCATGCTTAACATTTTTTTTACATGTTCTCAGTAATTAAAGGCTTTAGAAACAGTATTTGCAATTCTTTTGAGTTGTAATGATCTGATATTTTTGTTTTATAATTTCAGAAATGCCTTCTTAATTGTAGTTAACACTTTTTTCTATAAACTGCATAAAACTGATAAACAAATATTTTAAAAATAATATTCACTTAAGCATAATATAGCATTGATGCATATTACAGCCACAGAAATTAGATAATTTATTTTTTATTTAATATAGTTGCTATTATTGTTCGCACCACATAATCAGTGGTCACTTCAACAACCAATCACATCATTAAAAATCTATTTAAAGAAACTGAAAAGTTCGGCATATGGCATTAACTGCAGAAATTTTTCAGAGCCAGTTATTTCTAAACTTTGCCTAATCTTGATTGCTTAAATGACCCTTTGCCAGGAGTTTGTTTAACAGGCATCAAAATGCGAACAAATCAGACAGGAGAGCAGATTATCCTTGGTGTATTTAGATTCGATTCGATTTGATTAGAAAAGTTAGTAATCAATATATAATAAATTACTAAGAAATGCATAATTACCAAACAAATATTTTGAAATATATTGTAAAATACATATTGTACAAGATTAAACATAAACTGCCCAAAATTACCCAAAACTGCATAAAACTCTATTCCAAATATTGTTTTTGAAAAGTGCTCTTCAATAAACGGGGAACCCTGGAGTATGACTTAAGAGGGAACCCGCAATGATTCAAATATTAAATAAAGCAAAATGACAGTGAACAAAAAATAGTAAATTAGTCAATATGTGTCATGTTCAGTACAGCAGCATCTTGGAAATTTCTTATCAGTTAAATAGCATAAGTTATTCCTCCACAACATGCGTGTGATGTCATTAACAATGGCCCTATGTTGTTGAACTAATTTGGTTCAAACAATGGAGATGCGACTCAGGAAACAGTCGTGGCTAGCTAGTTAATATCCAAAACAATGCATCATACTATGGTGGTTACATGAAGTAACAGAACAAACTGAGACAGAAAAAGAAAAGTTACAGTATTGTTAAAAGTTTTATGCACTTGTGTAAAAAAACCTGTAAAATGAGGATGCTGTCAAAAATAATGTCATAAATAGATTTATAACAATTAACTTCAACTAAATGAAATCCTTTGCGTTTAAAGCACAAACGTGCAATTGAGCATAGTGTCTCAGGTAGCTTTGCAGGTAGGTGTGTTAAAGCATCCTGGAGACATTGCCACAGTTCTTCTGGATTTAGGCTGTCTCAGTTTAGTCTGTTTCTTCATGTCATTAATTTTACTTGACTGAACTTTTCATACAAGCTATCAAATGCGTGTCTTATTTTCTGGCCATATGAATATCAACAACTGTACCAAATTGAATATTTTTGCTAATTTTGAGCCTAAAAATGAAGCTTTATTTTCGTAATGTTTTTAGTCCAATAAAGTCCAACAAACACTTCCATTGTAAATTAATAGTGGTTTACTTGCACAAATACATTAAAATCATTTTTTTTGGTAATGTCAGTATGAAGAAAACAAATTCCATTCATCTTTCTCCAAAAAAGATTTTTATCTGTGAAACAAAACTTCACAAGTGCAAATATATTAAAATGAAATGAGCATGTAAAATAAATACCAAATTCCACTGATCAAACAAACAGCCACACAAACATATCATCTAACAAACAGAACTATGCTTATCGGTATAAATTTAAAAAATAAAACGTATTGCAAATGGTTTGCAGTCTTTCCACTTTCCCAGAAAGCAGACCATTCTCTGTTCGCCTAATGATACGTCACAATAAATAGTTTTCTCTTTAATTTGAAAACGGTTTGATGAGTTCACTATCCATGGCTTTAGACAGACAGGCACGGGCAGCATTAATAGCATCCTGCTTCTTGGGGTTGTCCTCTAGTTTTGCCACATATGTCAGGATTTCCAGCATTTCACATTCAATGAGCTTCTTGGCTAGTTGTTCATCAGCATCCAGCATGTTAAACACAGTCACAAGACCTCTGTGCTGAATTTCAGGGTTGTCATGGATGCACAGTCTCTGTATGATCTCAAGCCACTGATCAGTCTATAGATGATAAAACAAAATAGCATAGAATGAGTCATCTTTGGTATGAGTATCTGACAACCACATTGTGCCATGTGTACCATGGTACTGCCACAATACTTAGGAAAGCGGTAGATAATAGCATGACCAATGAATCACATGGAAGTGACAACTGTTGTTAATGATACATACCACTTTAGTAATCTTAACAGCCAGTTTCTTCTGTGCTGCGGAGAGCATAGCCAGTGCACCAGCAGCTGCCCTCTGAAGCTGCTCATCATCTTCACCACAGAGCAGGACTAGAAGCTTGAGTTTATCATTGCCGTCTTGCAGATATCTGTCTTGAACCTGTTTAAATGAATGAATTTGGTCAATTTTCCATGCAAACCTACAAAAATGCAACATTTGGTCAGCAAAATGACTTCTAAATGGTCATTTCATACCTCTTTGCAGCAAACCAGATTGCACATGCACTCTGTGGCGGCTTGTCTGATTTGATCGTGTTCCTCAAACATGTAGTTCTCAATCTCTGGAAGAGCCTTTTCTTTAAGGATTTTCACTCTGGAGAAATAATAGGCAGCACAATAATTGAAAGTTTGAATTTGATCCTGAATTAGAATTTTACTTTCCATATTTGCAGTGTTTTTATAGTTCCTCCTTCGGCCTGACAAAGTTTGAGGAAGCCACTTTCTTTTTAGCTGCAATCATGTGCCCATTTTGTTCTTATGTCTAATTCACCCCAATGCATGTTGTTTTTGGATTTATCGGCCAATTTTGGTTCTGAACTCTGCCTTTCCTAAATTAGTAGCGTTTAATATTTAATGTTGTGGGTTTTAGAACAAACTCCTAACTAAAATGTTTGTCACCAGATTACAGATGGAACATTTTCTGTGACACTCACCGAAGTTTGTCATTCAAGGCAGCCAGATTTGTAAGACCCCGCAGAGCTTCGTAGTTTTCTAGACCATCTCGTTCTGTGCTTAGCAATGAAATTAGTGGCCGTATAACTTCATATATCTGTAATGGAAAGGACAGACAACTAAAAAATGAGGTATCCGATTTTTATATGCTCAAAAGCATGAAAACAAACATATGCAAAATAATATACTGTGTTTTCATTACTGTGCAATGCATACATGTTTTAACATCACAAAAAAATTATTTTAGAGCATTTCATGACCCTTTCACTTCTCCTGACAATGTGTTGTGCTTATTCTTCTGACTTTCACAGTAACAAACATGTAAAAAATGATCTTACCCTCTCACCAGGGAAAGCGATTTCGGGGTTGGACACGGCTGCAATCTTTGCCAGAGCATGGCAGGCCTTTATTTTTCCTTTGTCAGTTCCCTCCAGGGCTAGTGGTAGCAACGCCTGTAGCACATAGTGGTGAAAAAATGTCATTTCAAAAGATTTACTGAAGTATCTACTGGGATTGTGTTTGGTCTGTGGTTTTTTACCTTTCCTCCACCTTGAGCTACAATTGTGCCACGATCTTTAATATCTTCTGACAAGGCAAGAAACACTCTGGGTAAATGAAAGTAGTAAAAGAAATAGCATATTAGACAACAAATCATCAGTCGATATTAGATTTTAGAATGGTGGTTTTAGCATCATTTACAAACACAGAATGCGATACCAAAATATGCTAAAATATATTAAAGAAATCAATCAGTCAGTCAATAAATAGTCTATTATTAACTGTGGTGTCTAAATGTCTCTTGAATTTCATTGGTTTCATTTGTTGAAGTCAGTAATTTAAGTGCAAAATAACCTTATCGGGACCGATTCTTACAGAGTCTTACCTTGCCAACATCTCTTTGCTCTGATCAGTCAGGATAGAACTGTCTGCTCTGACCATGACAGCGAGAGCTGATGTGACTCCAGCTTTCAATAGTCTCTTTACTCGCCTTTGAATGAAGTCCTTCTTATCCTAAAGTACAAAAGAAATGTTATATCACACACATCAATGACATCACACACTTTTTCTAAAACTAATTCAAACTACATTTTTGATTCTTGTATACTTATTAACCATGCATTTATTGAAAACCATGTGGAGTATTTGTAGTTTTTAAGATGGATTTGCTACATCACAGGACTCTGTGTATGTTACCTTCGGGTGCTGCTCAGGGACGTGTTGTTTGGAGAACTTGGCCAGCTGCACCATCTCAGGAATGATCTCTTTCTTGTCGTAGGAGTTGGTGCAATTGACCAGGGTGCAGGCGACAGCATATAGGATGGTTTTATCTTTTGACTTGAAGAGAAAGATAATATATTTCCATTGTACATTTATAGGTAAACCTCTAATAAGTCATATGGATTGAAAACATCTGTGCATTTGATCAAGTTCATTCATTTGATCTTTTAACACATACCTTGGCAAGTTCAAACATGGCCCTCATAGCTGCTTCATCCTCAACAAAGTCATCTTTTACATCAGCGTCATTGGTAAGGTAAGCCAAACCTTCAACGGCCCATTTTCTTGTACGCACATCAAGTGTAGGGTTGCAGAGCCACCTGGAATATACCAAATCTAGTAATGCAATGCTGAATATGCACCGTTGACAATGTAAATGAAGGTGGTAATATTTATTTGAGTTTCTGACAGCAGGAACTAAGTGTTTTCCATTTTAGTTTTAGCACATTGTCTTTTTGGGAATAGGAGGTAGTTTTGAGTTCTGAAAGTTGCAATGCTATAATACCGTTCAAATGTTTAGAGGATGGTTTGATTTTGTTTTTTTACTTAAGTCTTAGTAAGACTTTAGAATAGGTAACACTAGTTAAATGTTAACTACGACTTTTCCCTCAATAAATTCTTAATTTTGCTGCTTATTAGTAGGTAGTTGTTAAGTTTAGGATTAGGGATGGAGAATAAGGCCATGTAGAATAAGGCATTAATATGTGCTTATTAGCACTAATAAATGGCTAATATTCTAGTTATATGCATGTTGATAATGCATGTTGTGCTACCTAAAATGTTTTTTAGTGCTACATTTGTACACTTGATTCTCTGATAAATGGAAAGTTCCTATAACTTAATTTATCTGAATCATGAATTAATGGATGTCTTACTGTTACTTTCTAGGTTCTACAAATAAAGGAAAGCTGGGGTTTCTCACTTTCTGCATTGCTTGGCCAATTTCTCAGTAGAGCCCTCAGCAAATTGTCTCATGCTGTAATCATCTCCTCCAGCAGATCCCAGTTTACACAGACCCTGAGAAAAAAAAATTGAATATATTGTTTTACATGAAAAATATAACAACAGCCCAAGTTAATAACGAATGAACACTACACAGTCTAGTGAATGAAGTATCTGCTCACCACAAGCGCTCTAATCTTGATTTTCTCATTTTTAGTTTTCTTGTACATGTCCTTCAGCAGAGTTACTCCATTGCTGATGAAGAAGGAGGCTTTGCTGGTTTTGGTGGATGCGTGAATGAGGGCCTCCACTGCTACCAACTGGTCCACTTCACGCTCAGATCCGCAGAGGGCCACCATCATCTCCATAACGCCCTGATGACCCGCAAGTGCATTGCCCACATCGAAAGGGCCCTGAAGAATGCCTGACAGAGTATTGATGGCATGGATGTTTTTGTCCATGTCGTTGGGGTCAAACTTGCTCCTGGTAATGGAAACCAGCGGCATTAAGTATCAGCTCGACTATGTACAATCCTCATTTTGTAGTGAAAGTAGACTTACTTAATGTATTCATCACAGATATCTCTGAAGTTATCTCTCTCAGGGTCACAGCGCATGTCATCGTAGAGCTTGTTGAGGAGAATGCTAGCAATGAGCTGCGTGTTTTCTGTCATCGGCAACTGATCTGGAAGATCTGGAACCTGACCGCAGACCTTCAGAATCTTCTTCAGACCTGTTTTTAAGAGATTTCCATGAAAACATTACAATATGTCATTGCTGTCCTCCTAGTGAAATTTGCACACAGATGTTTTCATGAAACAAATCATTATTCACCAAAAACTAATGCTGAATTATAATTGAAATATACAGAATTTACAATTCATATGCAAAATGTGCATTTTCTGCAAGGCCTTATAATCATCTTAAGCTGACATTTATTTTAGTGCAAAGGCTATAAAAAAGATTGTGTTTTGTGTGTGTTTTATGCCAATACTTACCCTTTTATATTATAATCAAATGCACAGCTATACACTGTTATTATGTTTTTATTTTACTATAATAATAAATAGCATACCATGGTCAATTGTGAAAAGGCCTTTGGAGTTATCTGTGTTCTTCTTGTCTTTTCTTGGCACATTCTTGGTCAGGAGGTTCAGAGCCTGGTCTCGGCCGTGACCAGACACCTTCTTGCTTGCGATCATTTCCAACAAGGCAAGCAGAATATCTTTCAAGTCCTTACTGGAGTCTGCCAGTCATTGGACATGAGCAAGAAAATCATAAATGAGCTTGGTGCACTTAATTGGTTCAAATTATGACAGTAATATCTTATGTATCTCAAATATCTTCAGTAATATTACTCTGAATTCACATCTGCTCAGATCTTCTCTTACCGAGTACAATGGCCTCTTCTTTGCCGTAATTTCTCTTGTCTCCTCCGGACAGGGAGTCATAGACACACTGGAACAGGTTTGCAGTGGCCAGAGCGATCTCTTCATTATCTACAGCCATGATGCTGCACAGCTTGCTTATTCCCACCATGTGGATGATGGCTGTTGCCTTTAAAACCCAAACATATTATTAACATAACATTTTTTTTAAAAGAATAGTCACAAATACTACAGAAATGCCAAATGAAATTGAAATGGGTGTTTTGTGACCTTTTATTTGCTTATTACTTTGTATTTGAATTTAAATTTCAAATTACATTTGTTGTGTGGCCTTTATTGTATTCCTTATTATATATCTATATTATTTTTGTTATTGTTTGTTAATGCACAAACTACCAAATATATTTTAATCAGTATTTTTGTCTTGTTTTCATTTAAAATAATCATTATTATATATTGTTTTTCAAAATAATGAATAACAGATTCATACATTCAGAGATTATGTTGATTAAGGGATATTTTTCATTTAGATTTTTAATTCATACTTTAAAATAGGGCAACTCTTATTTTGTAATAAAAAATAAAACATAAAAAAAATAATAATTCTAAAGTCTCAATATATTGATATATATGCATGTTTATTTAGTCTTAATTGGTGAAGGATCTTTGAGTATTTTTAGGTAGAAAAGTTTAGAAAATGATGATTATGAGGTTTTTGGGTGTTTTACTCACTCTTGCTCTGTGGCCTGTGCACATTCCTGAGAGTGTTCGGATGGCAGCCAGGATCATCTCAGATTTTCCTGTGTCAATGAGTTGCACAAGTAAAGGCACACCGTTGTTCTGGAAGATTCTCTCTGCACCTGCGTCCTCTCTAGCCAAGACAATCAGGTTGTTGGCAGCCTAATGGATCCAACAAACATGTTTCATTTAACTGAGAAATATGTGACAGTGTTTTTTATTAATTCAGCCTTTGCTTTACTGTTGTAAGCTAAAAGAGAACAAGGAAGAGAAATAGTTCATACCTTCTCTTGCTTTTCCTTATCTGACTCATCTGAAAACAGAATGTCAAACATGTTCTGTACTCTGGAGTCTGTTGAGAAGCTTGTTTTCAGCTGTGGGGAAAATCCGATTAGCCCTTTAGAAACTCAGATGTGCATTATGTGAACTCAAAAGCTTCTTTACAGAATCGATCGTTACCTTCTGTTGGATGTCAGCTCCGAGTCTTCTGAGGGTTTCGAGGAAAGTCTTGTTTTTAGGCTCTATGGTTGCACATCTCTGGACGTCTTTGAAGGCCATGTCCAGTTTGCCAAGCTTCTCAAGGGCTTGACATCTCCTGTACAAAGCCTTAATGTCAGCGGCATCCACATCAACAGCTGCAATTTATCAGAGAGAGAAAAAAAAGTTAAGATGTTTTAATTTTTATTATTTTAAATGGATCAATAGTAACATGTTTTTGAAGGTATAATAAGCCTGGTTAAAAAATATTTAAAAGAGAATGATTAATATGTGACTCATACCTTTAGAGGCATCTGATACAGCATTGTTATAATTTTCCTGGAAAACAAGACATCAAATTAAATTCATGCAAAAATATGATGGGTTTTATATAGGCATGTGTAAAAGAGTCTTACCTTTTTGAGGAAACAGGCTGATCTGTTTCTGTAGATGACTGCCAGTGCTTTCTTGTCTTTACAGGACTTAATGGCTTTAGTGTAGCTCTCAATGGCTTTGTCAATTTCTCCGGCCTGGAAGTGCTTGTTGCCTTCTTCCTTTAATTGAACTGGATCTGCGATTTCTCCCATCTAACAGAGAGGTCACATATTGTTCACATGCAACTCTTTCCTATTCATGGTCAAATTTCATGTGTTACATTTAAACATATTTTGATTGACCTTTCAGACAATATACCTGCACGCAACATTAAAATAGCAGAATTAGACTTTATAAATATTTTAATATCTAATGTTTAAAAACACAAATGAGGCAATATCTAATGCAATATACACTACTATTCATACATTTCCAGAAGAGAAATTTTTGAAAACTGGATAAAGCTAGGGTCAAAATTATTTTTCACATTTTGTTGATTTCGGATGTTCTTTTTTATCGTTCCATTAATCAGAAAATGCAGATTTCATCATGTTTTTAGAAATAAATATGCATTGAATTATCAACCCCCTCTGATATCTGGCATCTGGGCTGCTGAAGTAGTGATTTCTGGCACAGTGCATGAGAAAAGAAACACTAAACTAAATAAAATAAACATTTAAAAGTCTATTTTGGATGATTTCTTTCCACTAGTCTAAAATGAGCATTCATAAAAATGAATGAGCAGCACATAAAAAAGTGTTCTTGCCTGTAATGTGCTGCATTACTACAAACTTTTATTCCTAACACAGTCCTTACAACATTCAGACGTAGTACATTAAAACATGTTCAAACTTACTTTTAGGTACCATTTACATTTAACATGTTAAAGCACATGTTATATCTGACTTTAAATGTCTGACCCTCATGCCTTATTTGGGCAACATGTGGCCTCCTAAGAGGTCCTAAACACATTCAATGGCAACTTCTGTTATCTATACATTATAGACAAATTTCCCATTCTGAACGCTATGACTATAGGCAGAATATGGATTCAAAAACAATCAATCATGCATGTAATTACAGTTGCGTACCGTAATTTAAGTCGATTCTGGTTCGTCGTAAGAGGAAAGTCTGTCCTGTGTGTAGTTTCTTGTCGTTTGGGTTTATCAGTCGTTACGGCCCCCCAAGAGTCACTTATATATCTTGCACATTGGGGGGGACATACCAGGATAACGGATGCATCCATTTTATTCTGAGGGGTGGCGAGGCCTTCATCCTCCCCACATGTCTGTGCAAATGTATTATGTATCTACCAAAGAAAACCTGATATTACATATTTGCAGGGTTTGTCACTCTCCCCCTCACGCTGTTTGTTCATTCCTCTCAAAGTAAATTCATTTTAGTTTGCAGATAAGTGGACACCCCTTATTTCGGTGAACTGGCACTTATCTGATATGGTCTATTTAGGGAGAAGGTATGACAGCTGAGAAATCAGTAGCAAATGTCCAGAGCTGACCGGTGGGAGGGGGAGGAGGTGTGTGTCCCAACAGCTGGTGCGGTGGAGCTCTGACTCGTACTTTCTAGAATGGAGGAGCTCTCGAAGATAGAAGAGAACTGGGGGAGGTGTTACAATCAAAACAAAACATCCTGCAGACTTCTGGGAGGTGCTGGTGAGTGACACTATTGTGCTATGTTTATATTGGGTCAAGACATCCTGATACTACAACACTACTACTCACTGTACTACAGCGTCATGCACAATAATACATTTGTTTATTTATTTCTTAAATGTTAGAGTACTAACAAAATTTTATTTACCCCAATGAGCAAAAACCACACAACTTTTTAAACACTTTCTATGAAGCCTATATTTATAAGACCTTATAAGGGAATTCATAAGGCATCATAATGACTGCATAATGCATTATAACTATATAAACCTTGTGTTATAATGTGTTATAACATCTTGTGTATGATCATGAAAACCATTATAATCCATTATAATATTTACATATTTGTGATTATTATTTAAAAGTATGATTTATAACACACAATGGACACCATATTATATCTACTTCATTTATAATGGACTATATCATATCTTGACATTGTTTATTTAAGATCTGCACAGTACCTTACAACATCTTGTGAGTGGTTAGGTGCTGAGTGTTTCCTGTGAGGTTAATATTGAGGCTAATGTGAGCTAGCTAACTTTCAACTGAAACATGACATGTTATTGCAGAATTATTTATCAACAGAATAAAATTCAAAGCAATATGTGTCATATTACACATTCATGTGATCTGATATCTGATCTTATGGCCGTTTAAGAATTGTTTTTATTATTATTATTACTTATAAGTGGTATTTGTTTTAAATAAAGTAACATAGGTAAAATGGCAAGATATGAGACTTATAATGCATTGTACTGTAATTATGCATTATATATTATATATTTTACTATATAATCCATTCTAGTAATGCTTTAAGGATAGCCTTATAATGTATTATTAATACAGGCTTCTTAGAAAGTGTTTCCAAAGTTGTACCATTTTGCCTGATATATTAAAGTTACAATTTGCCCAATATAACAATGTTATTGTAAAAGAGTTTTCCATGTTGTAAATAAAGGTTATTTATTTACAAATAAATACTATTTCAGTCTTTCCTTAGAAAATGTCATGTTTAGTTCAAATTCATTATTCCTGTCAGGATCAGCTGGATGTGCAAGTCCGGATCAGGGGTTGGCACTCCAGCACTCCAAGAACTCTTCATGTTTTGTGTCTGTTTGCACTCATGTCTCCGCCTAACTTGTATGTTGCCCTGGTGTTTGATTAATGTCTCCGCCCATCTCGTCAGTTGTCATGGTGTTAAATTTTTGGCTCCACCCATTGACCTAGTTGTATGTGTATAAATCCCAGGATGTATTTGTGTGTCTTCACGGTTCATTACACTGTCAACCCGGTCCTTGTGTTCCTTTCGTGTTTGTATTTACCTGCCTTGTTATCTGGATTTCTTGTTGCCGACCTTTGCTTCCCTTGGATTCACGTTTTTGTCTCAGCCTACTCGACCCTGTTTGCCTTGACTCAGAGCTTAATAAAATCAGATCTGCATTTGAACCCGAACGCCTACTCTACTCAATCGTGACAGTTACCTGCCAATTCTTTGTAATTATTTGTGAAATTTACTAGCAATTTCTAATATTTATAATTTATAATATTTACAAAACAAATTATATAAAATATATATATATATATAATATATATATATTATATAATTTATAATATATAATTTTTTAATTAATATATATATATATTTTCTTTTTCCAAAATCTGCATATTAGAATGGTTTCTAAAGGATGATGTAATGTTGGAAACTGGTGTAATGGCCACTGAAAATAAATTTTTAAAAATATTAAAATAGAAAACTAATTTTTTTCTGTATTGTTTAATCAAATGACTACAGCGTTGGGCAAGCACAAAAGAATACTTAAAAAAAAATCTTATTGACTCCAAACATTTGAATGTTTGATAGTTGAATGTTAATGGATACTGTACATAACTGTATTTAACGGGAGCGAAATACATATAAATATGCAGAAATAATAAGGGATGCGCGTCACAGTAATCTAAAAACAACCAAATACTGGTTGAAATCAAATTCAGAACAAACCCAAAGGTAATTTATAATAATGATTTAATAAATTATGGCCTCAAAACAAACAAAGGTGCAATAATAATATTCAAAATACAGTTCTGACATGGCATTTAAAATCAAAAGCACACTAGCATCTAGCATCAAGCAATCATTTGGACGCCTCTAGGAAGAGGATCTCCTGAGAGAATGCGACACATGAAAGACTGACTGCATTTTAGCACATAAAAACATTCTGGCATCTGGATATATGTAAAAGAAGCACTGCTGATGCGAATCCCACTCTTGATTATCAGGAGCTGATGTACCAGCGTAAATCTGCGCATGTTACACAGTGAAAGAGACTCTTACATTTACAGTACATGACACATTTGTGATCGTAAGAGATGTCACAGTCACACATCTGTTGTTTCCTAGAAACTGTGTTTGGTGGGAATAAAAGGTCAGGATTATCACTCCAGTGAGGAGAACTACGATAACACACACTTGTATAATGTATGAAAATTGCACATTTAAAAAGATCTGAACAGCTCTTTTACCTAGAGTTTGAATCGGCAAGCGCGGCATCTAGGTCACTAAGTACTAGATCCTTTAAGAGGTAAAGAAGATAGCAGTTATAAACCATCTTTGCATATCAAAGGAGCATAATTATTGCATGTTTCCAAAACAATGGATGACGTGACGTCTGTCTTTAGTCTGATCCCAGAGCTGCCCGTAATGTGAGGGCTACAAAAGCACAGTCAGCATTTGGTGAATGGATTCCATGAATCTGAGCTCTTGTAGCCACATTCCCTCCAAACAGTCCAAGGAAATGTATAGCACTGTTCTCTCACTGTTTCAAGATGTTGTATTGGCGAATGTTTTCTTTGTTTGGCAGCAGGTGGCGCTCTTGGCACATGAGGATCCGGAGGACTACAGAAGCAGGTGATGGGGAGGGCAGAGATGAACATCATCTCATTTTACTCCTTACTGGAAAAGAGAAAATATAATAATATTATATATTATAGCTTCATATTATTACTTAACTTACTACTTTTTCTGATTATTATTTATTTTTAATTACACACAAACACACACATATATATATATATATATATATATATATATTTTTTTTTTTTTTCAGAATCTGACATTTCTAAATATTTTTTCATATTTTATTCTTAAAATTATTTTATTAAAAATGTTTTTCCTTTATATTTATTATTAACAACTTTTAAATGATAAGATGTAATTTTTTGTAATTACTAGCTTTATTCCTTTCTTAATTTTAATAAAAAAAAATTATCTGATATTTAAAAAATCAGGGATAGGATATTGTAATAATAATACATTTTAATATAAATAGTTACTCAGTTACCTGTTCATACATGATATATCTGATATTTATACATTACATCTATAATGATTTAAGAATTAAAATATAACAATACTGAAAATATATGTAAAAAATCTAAATACAAAAATGTAAATATATAAATATGTGTTCATTATTATATATCATATAATGGTAGTTTATAAATAATAAAATGCCATATTAAAGGAAATAATATATGTGTATTTATATACAGACACACACACAACAGGGATATTGCTAGGTTGATTGGTCTGTGTTATAGATTATAAGTGGTCCTGAATGTTTATTGATAACCTATTGAACGTATTGCACTTCTATTCCTCACATCTTCTTCTTTGATATGACCCTGACTAAGATCTATAGATTCCTCAAGATGCAGTTGTACTGCACAAACTCACAAAGTAAACGTCCAGCACTGAGTCGTCATCTCTGTCTATGTCCATGGTGCTCTGCTCCGAAGTCAGACAGATGGCGCTGTCCTCCAATGTAAAAGTCGAGCAGGCACATCTGAAAGGAAACAACAGCAGCAGTGAGTCAGAAGAACAGCACGAAGAAGCTCAAGAACAAATTAAGAGTCCTCAAAACATGACAGATGAATAATGAGCAAAGCTGGTGGCCTCATAAATGCCCCTGAGAGAATGTGTGTGTCCGTGTGTGAGGGAGACCAGGACAGAACGCATTTCAGCTGCAATATTTCTCATCATTACCGTGACATGTTTCAGATGAGCGCTGGCCATCTATATCCACTTTGGAAAGTGCTTATGTTTTTATTGCCTGTAATAATCTCTTGAGTTATGGCTGCCATGGCAACCAGACCCTTGTTCACCTCATGAACATAAAGCACTTTGAGCATGTGACACTTCAGACGCCGAGGGTGTTCCTTAACACAGGCTCACCCTGGACTTCCTCAAACACTTCGACTGCCTGAGGTCAGCAAGATATTTATTTTTAAAATAGAAATGAATAGTTTAATTTGACAGGAATGCATTAAATTGATCCAAAGTGACAGTAAGTAAATACTGTTCTGTGAAATAGTCTATTCATTAAAGCATTTTTCCAGGAAAATATTAATCAGCACAACTGTGTTCAACATTGATGACGCTAAAAAAAGTTTCTTGGGAAGCAAATAAGCATATCATAATGATTTCCAACAGATCATGTGACACTGAAGACAAGAGTAACGATGCTAAAAATACAGCTTTGCATCACAGAAATATATTAAATATTTCAAAACACATTCAAACTACAAAGAGATATTTTAAATTGTAATATTTCGCTTTTTTATTACAGGTATCTGTGTTTTTAATCAAATAAATGCAGCCTCGATGAGCAAATAACATCTGAAAGAAGCATCTGAAACCTTGTAAATCCCTAACGTGAAGTCTAAGCGATAGCAACACATATATTTACCTTAGCAACCACCTCTAATTAACCTATTATGTTGATTAAGTCAACAAGATACAGTAGCATCCAACTAAGCTTTAACTCAATAATCATTGTTCAAGCCGAGGAGCACCGAATGCCCCTTTTTGTAGTATTGTGTGTCTTAAAACAATACCGCTATTATATATTCATACTTCGCAAGCATGTGAAATATTTATGAGGTCTTTTCACAGGAATTCCTCTTAAAACAGGTGTGTGTCAAAGGTGAGGAGATGAGAAGGTGAGAACCAAACACTAAAAATCCAGCAGCAGAACAAGGGTCGCATGACAACACCTGGTCAGCCGCTCACGCTAGAGCAGGATATAAGAAATCCATCTCCAAGTGTTACAGTGTTGTATTGTTTGACTATATTCGAGTGATTTGGTTAGTTAGGAATACAAAAAAACAAGTATTTGTCATCCTTTACTCAGCCGTCCTGTCATTCCTAACTCTTTAATGGAGTATGTGTTGCTCTGTTCCATGCAGTTGCAATATTTTTTGGGTTTCAAAAAGGACTATATAACTGGAAACTCAAATCAAATGACAACAAGCATGATATCTAGCTCTCTTTGCTGTGTATTTCCATGAGATAAGCAGCAAAGTAGGATTTGTGAAGGATATTTTAAGTGAGTCTTGTATATAAACGAGAAGGGTCTGTTAATGAATAGAAGTAATCTGCATCTTGAGTTCACTCATCTCATAAAGTTCACAATCATATGATGCACAAGTCACATGGTTATTTTTTACGAAACTTTTATGGTGCTTTTGCCTCCTTCTGAAGCCTGAAAGTGGCTTAAAACAATTCTCCATTTGTGTTCCATGGAGAAAAAAGGCAAATGTGTTCGGTAAATGATGAGTGAATTTTCTAATTTTTAGTTGAACTGCTCTTTTCAGGAAGAGAAGTGGAGATGTGAGAAGGTCACAGGTGTGTCGGGTTGATGGGGTGAAGGTTTGTGAGATGTGAGGTGTCACCTTTCGTTTGATCTGGCCTCCCGGTACCGATCTGTGACGTAAATAGAGGGCGGGGAGAGGGTGTGGCTCAAGGAAGAGGCTTCATACGGGTAAGGAGTCTGGGGGACCAGGTCAGGACGGTTATAGGACCAGAACACTGTGGTATGAGATGACAAAAACATGAGGTGACTGGGAGGAAACATGTATTTTCTGATGAACAAATATACAGTGCATGACAAAGTAACAAAACTACCATTTAAAAGTTTGGGGTCTGTAATATATTTTAGATTTTATATAAAATATATATGAATTATTATTAAAATTATTATATTATTAGAATTTATATAAATAACCATTTTACACTTATTAACACTTAGTGCTGCTTGATTTAACATTTTTGTTTAGAAACCGTGATGCATTTTTTTTTCTTCAGGATTCTTTGATTAATAAAGTTCAAAAGAACAGCATTTCTTTAAAACTTAAATCATGTGCACCATTATGAATGTCTTTACTGTCACATCTGATCAGTTTAATGTATCCTTGCTGGTTTAAAAAAAAAAAACCATACTGACCCCAAACTTTTGAATGGAAAAATATCATTTTTTTTTATAATCATTCGTACCCAGCAACAGCTCTGAGCTGATGACTAATACAGCAGTGCAAAAAGTCAAAGCAATGACACTGAGTAACTTGTGCCACTGAGGTTTGTGTTCAGGTAGTAAATATGAATTGAACGAGGAAAACATGACTGTCTGGAAAATATGTCTCAGACGGTAGCTCATTTTTCAGAGTTTTTCCAAAAGATATTGCACAAAATAAATAAAGCAGGCACTACCTCCTGTCTGTATCTGTCAACAGCGACAGAATTGATGCTTGCAAATAAATGTCACCATTTGTCTTTAGTGATGGCATAAAATGCAAATCAAGGATTTTTCACACTGCACTTAACCCAAGGTGTCTTTTTAACCCCAGACTAATGGCGTTTTAACCCTAGCTAATGTTGTTGACCTCATTAATGTCCAAATAAGACCATTAAAGGGATAGTTCACCCAAAAATGAACATTCTGTCATCAATTACTCATCCTCCACTTGTTCCAAAACACTAAAGATATTTGAAGAATGCAGGTAAACAACTAGGCCTTGTTTATAATAGTGCGTATCTGCTTCAGAGTGGTGTTCCTACCATCCTAGTCTACACTTTTTAATGCATTTCACAAACTATTTCTATCCACACTACACAACAGAAAACATGTCACATGACCATTCATGCAGGTACAACCATAGATATGTAAAAGTAGATAACCTATTACTTAGATGGTGAATGGCTCAACTTGCTTTGAGTGATTCAATGGGGAATCTACCTATAAATATATATATGTATGGGTATACCAATTAGCATGATTTTATGTTCACACAGTCATCAAGGATACGGGCAGCCACACTATCGATTTCAAAAGTCTTCATTTTGGTCTGTTTACACTGAAACGCGACCCAAAAGTTTTCATTTACACCAGGGTCTGCACCTTCACGACGCAATTAAACCTTCAACAGCTGACTGCATAAAGTGTTCAAGTCACATTTTATGTTTGTATAGTTCTGTTTAAGTCTGTGTCTTTGTATTCTTGGTTTAGTTTCGTTTTTGAGTTCAGTTCCTGTTTGCCCTTATTTGGAGTTCCTGTCTTTATGTCATGATTAGTTGATTTGTATCCACCTGTGTCTCTCACCTGTCCTAAGTTCTCCCTAATGTCTTCCTGTTTAAAAGCCCATTCAGTTTGTCTTGTCTTTTGTCAGATTATTGATGTTGTAACGTTGTTGGAGTTCGTGTTGTATCCTGTATTGAGTTATTTTGATTAAAATTGCAAAACGAATTACCGGTTCTGTCGTATCCTGCCTACAACAACTCGAAAGGGTGACAGTTCAACATTCCAACATTCATTTTTTGGCTGTTAAGGTGGCTCATCTGGGTATTTAAAATGCACTTTTTCTTTGAAGTACGCAATTTGGAAAACACCTACAGTAATTTTTTCCATGCAATGGAAGTCAATGGCTACCGTCAACTTTGGCCAGTATAATTAACATTCTTCAAGATATCCTCTTTTGTGTTCTTGAAACTTAAACTAATCCAGAATAAAATATGAAACGTGATAACGCATGATTATGTTAATCCAGAGTTTAAAACGCCTCTCATCTAATATTTTCACATGCAAAAAGCCCTCTAGGCCTTTGAACAGTTTTCATGTAGAAGGTGCCGCCCACCTTGTCCATCCAGACTAGCAAGACTACGGGCTCCTGCAAGTCTGTCCGTCCTCTCCTCGGCCTTCTCCTCCTTCTGTGAGGACAGCACCTCTTGAGAAGAGCACTTAAGCGCTGATATGGAGTTTCGTGCCCTCTTGCTCGGGGAGAAACGATTTGCTGGATGTGCGAGAAAAAGAGACTAATTATGGACACTGTCCTAAATGAACTGAAAATATGATGATGTAACTCTCCCCTAACTGTTACCTGGCAGCAGACAATTAGACCGTGAAATGAAATCTTGGTCTGCTGTCTAACTCTATTAGAAAGGATAAAAATAAATCTGCATTCTGCTATTTTAATTTGGCTTTTAAAAATCTGATTACCGGGGTGAACTATAGTTCCTGACTTCTTGTGAAGTTGGAGAAAGAGGAAGAAGTTGTTCTGATGGTGTAATGGTGTTTCAAAATATTCTTTATAACTAAAGTTGAAAAATAATGACGTTTGTTCAGGAATATTGATGCAACTTCTGTTCTGTTTATGTTTGGTCATTTACAGGAAGTTTAATGTATGAGCATCATCTTTCTCCAACTATTACTTTTAATCTGGAGGCCAGATTATCATAGAAAATAATGCAAAGGTAAATAAGTGCTGTAAAATATAATGCTCAGTTTATGTTAACTAATGCATTAACTGAGACCTTAACAAATGAGACCTTTTTGTGCAGTATTTCTTAAAATATTAATTTTGCTGATGTTGAATGTTTAACATTCAAAATGTATCCCATTGAAATGATGTAATACTTGCATAATGAATGACTGCGTTGACTTACGCTGAATCTTTCTGAATACTCTGGAGCTCATGAACTTGAGAAATCTGTTTGCATAGAAACTCGGTCTGTGCACAGACACCGTATCCTAGGAGAAAGAGAATACAAGACAATTAAACCAGGAAGCATCTTTAATTCCCTCAGCGGTATGAATAGTCTATTCATAAACGAAGAGAGCAGAGACATATAGACTTACACCATCATAGACGAGTGCCTTCCAGGAGTGCTCCAGCTTCTTAATGAATCTTGGTGGGAAATGAGAGCGAGGGATCTCGTCAGGGATGAGGGAGTTCATTTAAAGATGATGCATTGAGTGAATATGCTGTAAGCTGGTGTATAACATGACATTTGAGCTACTGGGTTTGAGGTAAACTGACACCAGGCTTACCTGTAAGACTGCAAGATGTCGATAATGCCTAGAAAAATAAGTAGTTTTTCATCCCTGTGTGTTTTTGCAGGAATGCCTCCCATTCTGTATAAAAGGAAACATTGTATTTACTATAAATTTACTGTTAATGAACATAAAAGGTCAAGACAAGCCATTTTAACCCCCCCATTTCTAATTGTAGATTAATTTGTTTTAATTATACTTGTTTTAATTATTACATTTTTTACTCCCCACCCCCCCCAAAAATTATAATACACAAAAATAATTTTATTTAAAGACATAACTAATCATAAATAATAGTAAATGTGTGTGTATATATATATATATATATATATATATATATATGCACGCACACACATAATATTTGTTTTAAGATTAAATATTATGTTAAATATATATATATATTTTTTTTGATATGACAGTTTAATTTCAATTATTTAGGCATCTTAACAATTGTTTTTAATTAATATTATTATTGACACATAAATAAATAATACACATATTAATACAAAAATAAATAATAAGTATATAATTAATAATAATAATAATAATAAATACATATATATGTGTAATCAGTGTTAATTGATCTGTGTATATAACAACACACACATTTTGAATATATACAGACAGAATAGACACTGGTTTTAATGTCACGTGGACTCACGTGTCGTCGGTTGTCAAAGCCTCGGCTGCCTTGCCGTCTCCCTGAATAGACTCCATGGCGGTGGAGTAAAGAACTTTCTGTCCCACGGTCCTCTTCCCGTCTACAATGTTGACGTCTCCTTCTCTGTGACTTTGGTCCAAAACATGCACCCCCAACAGCAGACTGTAGTCCATGATCTTAAAACTCTCTAGAACCTGTGTGACATACAACACAACATTTAACCATCAATCTCACATTAACCACAGCCAAAATCCTCCTGATTAGTATACCCAGTCTTTAGCCACAGTCCTGTTACTGCTTTTTCTCTTTGTCAGGATGGTAACCCTTATTCTACAAAACTTTAGTTTGCTCAGGTTTTATCAGGGAGTCATGCACCAAATCTGATGGCAAGCATTAAAATCCAATTAAGAGAAAAACAAAAATGATCAAAAAGCTCAGAGAGTCTCTTCAAAATGAAATCCGGAATAAGAAACAAGGGAAAAAATTATCTTGTTTTTCTTTCCAAATATCTAAACATTATTATTTGTTTATTATTATTATCATTATTATTAAATAATTTACTTGAAAAGCATAATAACTTAAATTGATTCAAATTATGCCTAAAATAAATAAATAATAATAAAAAAAACAGATGAGTTTATGACAAAATGAGTTTATGCCTAAAACAGGAAAACCTCGTTGAAGTATTTTAGCATTTTAAGCACTAACAAAAAAACAAGACTTAATATCTTGAGTAATTTGCTTCGCATTTGAACATTTGTGAGACACCACTCATACAAATCAAGACGAAAAAAAAAAAGGTGAAAGTAAGACCAGGGAAAGTCTGCACACCATCTTCATAAATGAGTCAAAAAGAAAAGTGATTTGTTTATCAGTGGTAAGAAAATATAAACAGGCTTTAAACAGACATTAGTCAATAATAGGTCACCAGACAAAAGATCTCAGCTATGATTCCTTCTTAAAAAATTCCAACAAGAAACCAACATCAGAGAGCATAGGTGTGCGCTTCTAGCTGTTAGTGATATAGGAATACTTTATATCTACATTAAATACTTCCAAACCTGTACATAGTTTACTTTTGGCTTTAAATGAAAAAAAAACCTCGAACAATCAGGTAAAAGCTGTAGCCATGAACCAGTATATTTCACTTTTGCATGACGCTCCTGTTCCGCTCGTACCCTTCATATTCAAATGAATAATATTTGAATAGGGACACACAACATCCTTGTTTTGCATCCCTTCAGGAATGCCTAAAAGCCTCCAAATGGGCCTCAACTAGGTCACAGTAAAAGCCAACATTGGTGGCAGTGGAAGGCAAGTCATGGGGTCAATGGTTAACCTCCCAAAGGAATTTACATCTTTTTTGGGTGGAGTAACAGAATAATATTTTGCTCCGGGAAGGAGGGTGTTTCAGTATATAACCTTCTTTTTATGAAAGCAACAGGCCTGGCCACTAAAAAGTGTGCATTTAAAACATATATATTTTACTAGACACTCATTAATAAGACGAAGCTCATCTTCAAAGGTTTATAATTGAATGAGATTATTGGAGTAAGACACTATTTCCGTCTTTCTACTTTAACATGTCAATGTTTAGTCGAGCTAGTGAAATTTACTATCAGTTTCACATAGATTGTTTATCAGTGTTGTTTACATTAGGTTTTAGACCTAAGAATATGTGTAACTGCGAATGATCATGTACTCAAATATTTTTTTTATTTGTCTAAAATCAGAACAAAACAAGCCATTTGGGCCTTTTTGAACTGGAGAGGAAGTTTTGAGCTCTGAAAGTTGGACTATATTTTGATAGTACATCAAGCTTGTTTAATTCCTCATTAGCCCTTAACAAAATATAACAAGTACAAATATGGGCTAAATATGACAAGTGGCTCAGTGCAAAATGAAACAAATGTGTTACTAAATAACTCTTCCTGTTTTGAGTTAGTTATGTAAAGTATTTTCCACAGAAAACATCCTGGGCTTCAGGGCAGCAGTCCACAATGGCTTGCTGTAATACCACTATCAAAACCGCCTGCTTTGCAGCTTTCCGTCGAGTCAGCTTAAATGAGAATGTCGTTTTTCTTTACAGTCACTGGTCATCCATTAACATCACGTGAGGAGTTCAGTGAAAAAATGTGTCACTTGTGTTCATATTGTATTTAAACATGAGGTATGTGACCTCCGGCGAGCCAATAAAGAGATTTTGTTAGGGTTTATTAGGTTTTATTATTGTTTGTGCATTTGACATGTCAAAAATAAAATGTATTTTTATTGCACACAGAAAATATGTTCGCAGAGCCTGTACTAAATTGGCATTTAATAAAAACATCTTTAAAGACTTTTTCTTTTAAGTTATTTTACGTACCTTACAAGAACCAAGTTTCAATGCAATAAAAATATTACACAATGATTATTTGCCTTTACTTTCTGGTTAGTTGTGAATATGGGAATTATTATTAAATATAATAATAACATTAAAAAAAGTATTATATATATATATATATATATATAAATAAAGATAATATTTTATATTATATAATATACAATTTATCATTTCTTGTGTTTGTATATATATTTATTTATATATTTTATATTATAAATATATTTTAAATATATCAAATAAACACATATTTTTCTTACTGTATATATAATTTTTTATTTCTCTGAAATATATTTATGCATGTGTGTGTATTTATGTATAGATAATAAATACACACACACACACACACACACACACACATATATTATTTAAACAAAAAATTGTTTAAATTTTGCATGCGATTAATCACGAATAATCTTTTGACAGCACCTATATACATATATATATATATATATATATACACTGAATCTTTCCTTGAGGGGCGATAAATGTCAATAAGGCATTTGCTCTCACAAGACTAAAATCATTCTAACTATTGGTTTAATTTTGAATATGAAAGAAATAAAAAGCCATAACTGCCACAGACACTGAGGATGGCATACTCCTGCAAAACAGCAACATATACACACAAATATATGCCAAAAAATATCAAAATACACACTTCTTCTTGTAACACCATTTCTGAGCTCTCCAAAAAGACCTCGTTATTTTTCCTGCGTCAGACTGTAATGAAAGTGTTCTTTATTGTCAAAATCAGGTCATTAAAATGAATGCGTACTCATTTTCCGTTCAGCTCAGAGAAGACATTTACATCAAGAGTGAAGATAAATGCCGGCGACGTGCTTTATGCATTATCGAAATCCCATAAGAGCTTGGAGACGGGTTGCAAAGAAACCATTTAAACGCTTGTTCTTGATTCGTATAGATTTGGTTCTATTGTGCTCTGCAGTTGAAGCTCGGGGATGTGTTGCTTACTCAGGAGAAACTTTCTGCTTAGTGTTCATTTCAGTTTCTGCACAGGACGTAGCCAGAAGGAAAAGCTAACAATAAAATCTTACAGCACTCATGGGAATGTGTTTGGACTGCAGTTTGTGTTTCCTTGCATCAAGAACACAGTGTAAGAAGATGACAGAGAAAATAACCATCAACAATTTCAATCCATAAAAGACTATGTTCTTCTCAGATGCTGAAGTGGGCTGCAGCAGATTGAATGTCCCCAAGTATGGTCATAATTGCGCAAAACTCCAGTTCTCATTTTTCCCTCAGCCCTCTTGTGACTCGCATTATGACTGATCCTTTTAGTTCAGCGCTCACAGGGGCCGACCGGTAAGTACATACTTCAGGTGCCAAAAAAGACAAACTCTCAGACTGTTATATATAGGGAACATTTTGTATCCAATTGCTTTTAATAACAGATCATGTCTGGAATGGCACCGCTGTAGAGTTTGTTTGTTGGTAAACAAATGAACAGTAAGAAAGTCGAGTGCCAAGTCTGCTGAAGAATTCGAGAAGCACAAGGCGACCACAGAGGGCCGGTTACCTAATGCAGTGTTGGGACACATGCCTCAATCATTTGGGTAATTCAGTTACTGAGCTGTTTACTTGCAGTTTGATTTCGGAGGAACTTGCAAAGTAAAAGAAAACATGTCAGAGGTGGCATTTGTCCTTGAAAAACACTGCAGTGCGCAAATAGGAAACAAAAATGAACGCGTTTTAATAGAAAGTTTTTCCTGGAGAGCAATGTGAGGGGAAAATACAGATAAAGAAAATAAATGAAGGCTTAAAGGGATAGTTCACCCAAGTCTTGTCGTAATTTCGTAATTGTTTGTGTCCAGGTGATCGAAGTCAATGTGGTCCAAAACAGACCACAGTTTTCAAAATATATTTTAATGTGCTCCACAGAAGAAAGAAAAATGAGAACAAAACCTTCATTTGGGGGTGAATTGCTCCTTGAAGTATACATTTTTTTTATGTGATGCTCGAATATCAAGCATTTCCGTATGAACTCAAACAAAAGACCAGATTAGGATACCTTTTAAACCTTTGGTCAATTAAATTTTTTAAACAATTTTTTATTTATTTTTGAAGCTTCTTATGCACACCAAGGAGGCATTTATTTGATAAAAAATACAGTAGCAAAAATAGCAATCTTGCGAAATTACATTACATTTAAAAAAAATGTAAATATTTTTGTAATGTATATCAAATCTAATTTATTTATGTGATGCAAAGCTAGATTTTCAACAACATTACTCCAGTGTCACATGATTCATGGAAATAATTTGTCATACATTTTTTTTGTAACATTCCATAGCATAAGTGTCTTTTACTATCAATTTTGATAGAATAAATACATCAATTAATTTCTTTAATTCAATTAATTTTCTATTTTTCATTACTGACTTTTTGAAAGGTACCGTTTCTGAGCTATTGTAACTACAGTATATTCATATTAGAATTGGTGCTTATATAAATACCCTATAAACTACTCAGAACAGCTTAACAACCTTACAGCAATGCCATTACATTCACCTACAACACCTATGGCTTTCTTGGAGGGCAAACGAATGCTGCTAATCTGTGGTTGCCAAACACTGTCAGATCAGGCAGGGCTGATATTACTAGCCAAGTCCCAATAATTAAGCAGCGATGGAAATTGACTAAATACCATCTGATTGTTTACAAATCATTCTAGGATGGGAAAAAAAAAATGTAATCATGTGAAAAACAACAACATTTAATAGACCATGTCGACAGCCTGATCTGCTGAAATAGAAAGGAATGCCAGACTGGATTAATGCGGTTTGTTTCCCAGCTGAGCGGAGAGGCCTGCCACTCAGCACATTTAGAATCTGTTAATAAGCTACTGTGGAGCTGAAGACTATCATGAAGTTGTTTTCTGTGAAACTGCTGCATCTTCCCACCGGGTGCTTGTGCACGAGAATGAGACTAAAACATCTGATTAGTGGAACGTAAAATGTTCCGTAAAATGTTCCAAAAAATGTTACCAAAAAAAATTCTATTATGTTAGAAACAAAATAACAAACATTTGTTTCATCACATAATGTAATTGTATCACTTGACCTTCTCCAGGTCTGTTTACACTGATGCTGTTGATTTTCTTGTCACGCATAGAAACATACCGTCTTGTAATGTAAGAATGATCCTTAAGCACAGCTGACTGTTATCCTTGTCGTGATTCAAGTACTGAGTCTTGAGGTCTATCTGTGGTGTTTTACGGTGTTTAATACATGTTTTTATCTTATGAGGGTTCATGTAATGAGTGTTTTTGTGATGTTGTCAACAATTTAAGACAACGGGCAATTAGCTTTCCATGTACACTGCTGTTTAAACGTTTGGGGTTGGTAAGATTTTTTAGATGTTTTAGAAAACAGTGACTTATTCTCAGCAAAGCTCCATTTATTTGATTAATAATAAAAAAATAAATAATAAAATAAAATAAAAAATAAATAAAATAAAATAAATACAATGTTTTTTATTTTAAGATATTTTAAAATGTAATTTATTTATGTGATATGAAGAGATAAAAGATATCTGCTTCAACGCTACTTCAGAAATCATTCTAATATGCTGTGATGCGTTTTATATTCATCAGGGATTTTTTGATTAATTAAAAGTTCATGAACATTTACAAAACAAAAAAAAGTTTAATATAACAAATATATTTACAGTCATTTTTGAATAATTGAATGTGCCTTTGCTGCAAAGTGTTTATTTCTTAAAAAATAAAAACTTAACACTTTTGAACAGTAGTTTACATGTTAATGAGACATAGCTCATAATATTTAAATCTTTTTAGAACAAATAGAAAAAATGATAGCAGATAGTAAGTATAATAACTTGATAGACTCTTATGATCTCATTAGCAATGCAAATTACGAAATAAAAGGAATTTTTGATGGCCCTGTTTTTTAATTTCATTTATTCTAGCGAAAAATGAACCATATGATACACTTAAATGCATGATTTGTCACAAGATACCTTGTAATCCAACACTGTGATGACACTCAGACCAGATTATCAGGTTTGATCAAATTAAGGTGGGTCGCCACAGAAACTGAGCCACTCGGCTGTTTAAAATACATTTGTATTATTTTCCTCATGATTCCCTGTGATTCATATCAGAAGCCTGTTGCTGTTTTGCTTCCACTTCCTATTCTATTGGACTCACAACAGTGCTCTGGAAACCACCCACAACTTTTACACAAGCTTTTGCTCTTTTCTTTTGAAATGCCAAAATAGAGTAGCACTCACCCGGCAGTCTCGCTGTAGCGTCTTCATCAGGGCGTTATATGTCTCTGTGTCAAAGTACAAGCCATCATGCATGTCCACAAAGTCTAGGTCCTTATATGTGGGGCAGGCTTTTTCCCGTTCTTTTCGTGACGCCCGTCTCTTGTACGTGGAGCCTTTCAGGTCATATTTGTAGTGCATCTTTAAAGACCGAGGCAAAACATTGTTCATAACCACAAGACGAATGTTCATTCCTCCCGACTGAATGCAATACAGGCCGTAGAACTTAGGAAGGAGAGTCCTTGGGTTCTGGTTGAGGTTCTGAGGAAAATAAATAGTTTTAATAAAATGAAATGCCATTTTTAGATCTTTAAATACTTTCTTCCATGGTAATGTTTATAGTCAGCTGGCTCTTTGACACTATCAAAAACACTGCTGTTCACATAAGCATCCCGACCAGCCTAATGCAATAACATTAACTAAATGATCAACAGATATTTTTGGTTTTATACTTCACCTTTAATTTTGATCTATAACAGCAAGTCAGACTGCTGAGTTTGTACAGATATTTTCAAGTTATGCAACAGAAAAATCAAGTTTGTTAGTCAGTTATTCACGACTATTAGCAATTATGTTAACATATAATATTGAACTGGAATGGTTGGGTAAAACAGACACGGAGGACATATTTGTGACCCTGGAGCACAAGACCAGTCTTAAATTGCACTGGTATATTTATAGCAGCACGTTCTGTTGCCAAGTACTATGCGTCCCTAGGTCAACATATTTTGTTGACCCTGGAACAACATTTGAATGCAAAAATATAGTCTTGACCATATCTCAACACCTAAACCTAACCTTACCCATGAGTAATGCCTAAAATCAGAGGAAATAACACTGATTGTAAGCCTACACTGTTTCTTCAAATCTGATTTTGGTTATTCACAATGTTGTAATTGGTAAAATCAGGTTAGCAATTTATACTTTCGCGATTTTATACAATATTTAGACTTTTTTGCATCCTCAGAGACCAAAAAAACAAACAAAAAACATATTTATTCAGCTTTCAGATGATGTATAAATCTCAATTTAAAAAAAAATTGACACTTAAGACTGGTTTTGTTTTCCAGGGTCACAGATATAACCTCAATATAAGCTATATAGTCAGTAAGATACCTAAAAATGTACGTAACACTCACATTAGGCAATGAAATTTAATTGTATAAATATTTTTTATAAGAAGCATTTTACATTGAGATTAATAGATAATGCATTGAGTGACACAATGGCCTACCCTGTTTTTCTACAAATAGAATATACATGTATTTATTTTCAATTGTATATCATAATAATAATAATTAAATTTAAATAAGAGTTATATTTTGACTGGTTAGAAATAATCGTGTCTCATTTAATCCACGAAAAGTAGCTTCACAATAGTAAAGCTAATGAGAAAGAGTAACTTGAAATCAAAAGCCATTGGAAAACAGCAGTAGTAATCCTCTAAAATAGAATAGATGAGTGAGAACAGAACAATCTATACTACTGAGTCACAGTGTTTTACTCAGCTTTCTTCACTGAGGAGATGAATGACTCTGTACTCTACTGAGACCTACCATGTAGTATCCTGGAAGCAGTTTTTGCAGGAACTCAGCCTCCTTGTGCTGGACGGTTTTGATGATGAATTCATCATCGCTGGTCAGGTAGAAGAGCGAGCCGCTGGCGCCCGGATTAGACAACTCAATCAGAGGCTCTTTACAAATGGAATACTGCAGGATTACAACAAAAACAATCCATTTATAACAAAATATTATGAGTCTTTAAATAGAGCACAACAGTAGGGGCACAGAACTTAAACTAAATTAAATTACAATACAATTTAAAAAAGCTAAAAAAAGAAATAATATACATATATATATATATATATATATATGGGTCAAAGACATCAACATACATCAAAAGTGATTTTTATGTCCAAATGTAAGCAAAGTGTCTACTTTTAAGGTTTTAGGTAGGTTTTTGAAGAATAAAATGTTGAAATTTAGATTAAATACTGTTACACTGTCACTCAATGTAACACAATATTTATGTAAAAATTCTAACAACATGCTTATTCTGACCTCTACATATTAAAATATATGAAAGCATATAACTATATTCGATTTGACTGTGTTTTAAATTAGTAAAGCATTCTTACTGACAAATGGGCAAAACCTAGGATAGGGTGAATTCAAAAAATGTAAAATTACAACTCAGTATTTGAGGTGAAAGTAATTAGTCTTCTTAGTCATAAATTGATTTTTGTTGTAAATATGGCCAACGAGATTGTTACTCTGAATGACATTTGAGTGGGGGTTTTCTGTAAATCAGGGTAAATGTGTCATGTTTATTTTTTGCTCAGAAAAAACTAAACTATACAATACCTAAATTAAAAAGAAAATGTTTTAATGTATTTAGGAATAACAACAACAACAACAACAATTTAAAGCAGTATTACACTTATTGTATTTATTTAGTCTTTTACCAATATATATATGTATTTGATTACTTTTTTTTTTAATTACCTATTAAGAAAATTAATAGAAACCAAGTAGGCTGAAAAAGTGGGCGTCTGAAATGCTTAAGACCACAGATAAACTGTGTGTGCAATTCATAATGAGGTACTCTGGGACCTTTACAAAAGAGCATCTATTTTTACCTGTGCTTTAAAAACATGCTTTAAAACACCTAACCACCAATTCATATTTACGTTAAATATAACTGCCAACAAAGAGTAAACCTAAAAGAAAAGAGTCACTTATAGCAAATGACATAAAACATCACCAAACTGACTGGCTGCAGTATACTGAACATGTTTCCTAAAAACAGTTTGCTTTACACACTGCAAGAACAGTTTATTACTTTCCTGGAAGTCCCGTGGTTTAATAGGGGTTGTATAAAAAACCCTAACATTATGAGTTCTTAAAGCAAACATTTCTACAAAGGTTTCTGGCGGGTTTCCCTGAGGAGGCTGGGACGCAGCAGCAGCATGAGGACAGTGTTGAACTGAAGCCAGACACTCATATTCAAGGCCTGCCTAATGAAAGTCAACAGTCACGTTGTACTTCCAGCCCAAACACATGGGCATTTGCATTTGGACTGTGTGTCATCCCGCGAGCATGGGGCTTTTTAATTAGCTCGCGCCTTCTCTCCCCTATCTACATAATTATAAAAATGTACACAACAAAATCAGAAGAGCATGAAACATCACTTTCTTTCATCTTAGCCTGACCAATTTCTACTGCGTTTAAGACCTTGCTGATTTGAACATTTAGTGCCCAGCTGCAGCACAAAACATCTACATTTTGTAGCATATCCTTCCTTGTACTGAAGAACTTAAAGGAATAGTTCACCAAAAAATACAAATTAGCAAAAAATATGCTCAGAAAATGCCCTCTCACACCAAAATCCACTACATATTTGTTTAGAATGTTTGTTTTGGGCTTTTTTTCATTTGACCTGTGCATATTTCTCCCCTGATTCAGGCTAGCCGACTTTGTCACTGGAGAAAAGCACTATTATGGCTTGAGGACAATATTTTTGGGCCAAAAGTGATGGTTTGAAGGTAAAAATGCCTTATAGGGATAGTTGTAGCAAAAACTACCCTGGCGCCATTTCGGAGAGGATCATATACATAAACAACATATGCAATGTATGTGCGCGGATACATTGTTTGCTGACAGAAAACAGTATACATTGTTGACATATGAGATGGAAGATGAATATTTTTGGGCGAACTATCCCTTTAAAGAAGGATTTGGTTCTTCTCAATTTTCAGTTCACAAGACATTAGGTGAAGGACTGGACTGCTGAGGATCGATTGGTGAGCAAGTGAAATGATGGAAAATTTCTCCAAATCTGTTTTGATGAATAAACATACTCATCCACATCTTGGATGGCAAATTTTCATTTTTGAGTGAACTATTACATTATCAGGTTCAAGTGAATGATAAATGAATTTTATGTTGACCAATTAATCAGACTACAAGAATTTTAAATAACTGTATTTGGGAAATACTGTAATGCCACCCACTGAAATAAACATTAAATGTAACAAAATTACTTTATTTACTGTATTCAATCAAATAAATGCACCCATAGTAAGCACAAGAGACTCATTTCAAAACAATAAAAAAAAATCAATCTTTTGAATGTTAGTATATATGCTACCTTACACTATCAGAGATAAAAGTATAAAGCTGTCACTGGAGCGGTACCTTTTCAAAAGGTAACTTTTTGTACCTATTAGGTTAAAATATGTACACCTTAAAGACTAATATGCACCTTTAAGGTACCAAAACCCTCTAGGTACAAACATATACCTTTTTAAAAGATACCGCCCCAGTGACAGCTTTTATACTTTTATTTCTGAGAGTGTAGAATAGAAAACCCATTTACCATGTTTTCCCAAAATATAATGTTTAACCCCTGAGCTAGAAGAACTCTGAACTTTAATATATATAATTGTGCTTGAGTCGCTTCATACAGATTTTTCTGAAAATGTGTTCATAGTAAATGCAAATAAAAAGGAACTCCCATCCACCTATGCAAAAAGTAAAATGCAAAAAAGTTAGCTTTTGAATTGTATTATGTAAACAGGTATTCCCTTGTCATTAGGGGCATCATAAAACCCAGCATCTGCGCTGCATTGCATATACTATAATTAAAATTTTTGTCTAAAGGCGGTGCACAATAGATTCATAAAAGAGGATGATATAATGCAGGTTCACAAATTACACAGGAAGACCAGACTATCAGGCACCTGGGAGCGATACCGCTCTGCTGGGCTAATTACAAGGCCATTAGATGTCAAAGAGCAGAGGAGGCAATTAACAGCTCGACTGAGATCATACGCCTAATCAGCATCATCCACCCTGACTCACACACACGCAAACACGCAGATCAAACTGTACGAGAGCTGCAGAGATGCTGCAGAGGCACTGCAGTGGCTGCGAGTCAGAGCGAGGCGGTGTTGCAGTGCAGGGAAACGCACACCTCCAACACCTCGATGTGCCAGGACACTTCTTACATAGCGAGAACACATCAAACCAAACCGCTAATCCCTGCTGGGAATTTACAAATGAGGACGTAGATTCAGAGTTCCTGCCAGTCACAGTTGGCAAGGTGCGGCGGTGAAGTTTGTCAGGGGTCAGTAGTACTCTTGGTCAGCCTTACTGGCACCTGATATAAGCAGCCACTGAACTTTCATTTGCACAAAGATGCTTTGTTAGGACTTAGGAGGAGGGATATTTTAGGGAGCTTGGCACATGATAGTCTTGGCATTAATAGGAACTTGAAAACTGTGCTTAATCAGAGCCGTTCCTTATCGGATCTGGTTTGCATTTCCCAATTTGCATCATTACTTGCATAATATGATGTATTTCTAAAATAAACATTATTTTCAATTAAAATAAAGTAAGATTTAGCTATTTACAATTTTTGGTTTTGTAAATGTTGTCGTTACGCACTAAAAATAATATAGATGATTGGAGGGGAGGATTTAAAGGTTAACTTTTTTCTTTGCAATGATATATCATGCAAAAAAAGATATTTTGAAACATGTTTTGAAAGAAGTATCATTTATTTATTTACTTTAATATTGTGACATATTATTACAATTTGAAATAACTGTTTTCTAGTTTAATATATTTTAAAATGTAATTTATCCCTGTGATGCAAAACTGAATTTTTCAGAGTCTGTAGATCCTTCAGAAATCATATGCCATGTATTATTATTGTTATTAAGGTAAATATAGCTGTGCTGCTTAATTTAGCTGTAGAAGCTGTGATACATTTTTTTCAGGATTATTTAATGAATATGAAATTCAAGAACAGCATTATGTGAGTTTTGTAACATTATAAATGTATTTATCGTCACCTTTGGTCAATTGAATGTGCCCTTGCTGAATAACAAGTCATTCATTTATTTATTGACTTTAATAAAAAGTCAAGAGAGTGCCTGAAACCAATAAAATCAAAAAGTGTGTTTTACCAAGTAATCATCAGGCTTGATCCCGAACAGTTCCCGGAAGTAGCGGAAAGCCAGTGGTGCGTACGTCTTGAAACGAAAGTCTGGATAGTGGTGCGCTGGAGTCAGGTTGCTTCCCTCACTGCAAAAGTGAAAGCATTAGCTTTAGGTATCACAAAAAACAAAGCATATATGAATCAACTCTGTGCTGTATTAATGATCATTCCCCAATGCAAAAGGCTTCTGGGTAAATTCTGGGGTCTGTCTGTAAACATAATCCTGGAAGAAGACCAGTAATTGTGAGAAACTGTTACCTAACCTAAATGCTCCTTTATGCCCAAGGAACAGAGACACATTTGATCTTTCTGAGCCCCATTGAGTGTGTTCTTGTTGCAATGTGACCCACCGGCAGTAAACACCAGAGGTAATCTTTTCCAGAGACACACAACAGTAACTAATGCCCGAGGACAAGGAGGTCCTAGTCTTTCTCTATTAACGGTTACACAAACTAAAGAGCAGGGTCAGTCACATCAGTTACACATGATGAAATGTAAGCAAGCCCTGGGAGTAAAAAACATTCCTGTAACCCATTTCTCGCCTTTTGCTATTATGAGGCAGGCCATTAGTATTTGGATTAACCCCGTTTGAATAATTTCTGAAAGTGTGACTTGAACGGGCCTGATGATGTCATAATCACTCAAAATTCTGCTTTGAAATGATAAACAAGCACCTGTGATCCCTCACAAGTGGGTTAGTGTTGCTGTTTTTTAGCATTAGCTGAAGCAGACTACTGTACGTCTATCTATCAAACCATGTTGTGTAATGCAATCCAAAATTTATAACTGACCTCTGAGTTAGAGCTTTTCTCTATGAACTGGAACAATAGCAGACTGATGAGGGGCAGACGACTGACCTAACTCCGCATTTGCAAATCTGTCTCATAGACGCATGTCTAATTTATTTGCCCTTGATTTTAGTAATACAGTGTACGTAGCGCAAATAGTAGAGCATCATTCTAGCAATGCCAGGTCATGGGTTTGATTGCCAGGGAAAGCGAGAACTAAAAGTAAGGTGGTGTCACTTGAATGCATTGTAAGTGGCTTTAAATAAAAGCATATTGCAAATGCAAATATGTTTAGAATAGCAGTGTATTTGTATTACTTCAGTGGTATATAGAATGTGCCTGATTACTTTATCAAAAAAAGCACGAATAATGACTTTAAAATGAATAACAAAAGCTTCTGAGTAATAATAAAAAATTTATTGTTAGACATCTGGTGTTATGTCAGCCAATAATATCCAAGACTGACAAAAAAGTCCTGTGGTGCACTATATATCAGCCTAATAAAATTGTAAATAAAACTGCAGCCATAATGGGAATAAAGCACTTGTCATTTAATTTAAAGCAGGTAAGAATACATATTGCATAATCACTATTATTATTTACTATACTAAATGCACACTACCATTTAATAGATTGGGGTCAGTACATTTTTTTTTAAAGAAATCAGTAGTTTTACTCAGCATGGATGCATACAATTTCTCATAAGTTACATTTAATTTTACATGTTTTTTTAACTTTCTATTCATATATAAATCCTAAAAAGAAATATTACAGTTTCCAAAAGAATATAAAGCAGCACAAGTTTTTCATCATTGATAATATAATAAATTATTTTTCTTAAGGATCATGTGACACTGAAGGCTGGAGTAACAATGCTGAAAATTCAGATGTGCATCATTTTAAAATAGAAAACTGTTTTACTGTAACTAATCAAATTAAAGCAGATTTGGTAAGCATTTTCAAAAACAAAGAGCTGGGTATGAAGTATGTGCATCTAGCTAGTTATTATTTACCTTTTTGATAGTTTAACCAACTTAATGTAAGTCATGTCCACTTCCACTTCAAATGCAAATACGAATACAAATAATTTTCATCATGCCCAATATAAACACAGATAATGGCTTTGCTGCACTTCCCTAGCATGCAGTAAGTACAATATGCAAAATGTCCTTCAAACTCTGCATAATGCTTCTTTTTTTTTTAAATAGCGAGCATCACTACAGTAACTAGTACACTAATACTCCATCACAGCCACTGTCAAATTGGCCCAAACCGAGGGCGAGCACATGCAACCAACTGGAGTGCAATCCCTAGTGAGAGAACCAGACTCTATAAATAAGGAAGCCAGGCTAGTGGATCAGTGTCGTTCCTTTGAATCTTGTATAAACTCTTTGCTCACTCTAAAGAGCCTTTTGGGAATCATCTGTGCGAGAATCAACTGTGCAGGATGTAGCATGAGCTCAAGTTACTAGTTCTCATGATACACTGTCTTTTATGTCTGATTAATCACTGCAAGATGCCTTGATATCAAGAGTTACTTGTTTGAGAAGAAACGAAAAGCAGATGACACGAACTAAACGCAATGGGTGAGAAACTGACACACAATGTCCTCATTCCAGACCACTTTGATAATGACATGCATGTCTGCATCAGTGTCCTCTGTTAATACCTGGGTAAAAACACACTCTCCACCACATAGAAGTCCTGCATGAGCACATCTCGGTCAGGTTTTGAGGTCAGATTCCCCACGGTGTAACCAATGCCAAGCTGGATAGCTCCTTTTAGGGCAGATGAAGTAGTCTGTAACAATATCGGCAATACAAAGCAAAACAAATTAGTATGCATCAGTAATTTCAAAACCCGCTCTTATGTGGGATTACTGAGGTCACATGCAACACTAAACTCGCCTCCTAAATCTCCTTTGGTTAAACAAATGACATTTGTGGGTCAAAACTCTTGAGCGAGGTTCACTAGAAATATTAGATCAGCCTTAGCATGAAAAATAGGCTACAAGTGTAGTGTCTGCCAACTCTGTAAAATCCTGGAATTTTGGAAAGTTCATTGATAGGCCTCTGTTGATACCAGCATTTAGGATAGTGGACATTATCAACATACTATACTCGTCACCGAAACTGAAAATAAGGTGTTCACTGAACAGAGGTTTTGGCAGGCAATTTTCATTTTCTTTTTTATTCAGTGATACTCTTCATTGATGTAATAAGTGCTGTACATCGTCATGGAATCCTGCTTCTGAAAACATATTCAGAAAATCAAGCTTTTCCAGCTTTAGAAAAGTAATTGAGAGGTGGGCAAAGTATTTTTAGTTTTTTTTTATTTGTGTATGTCTATGTATGTACTTTGTTTACTGTTTTTTTAATTATTTATATGATATTTGGTATACAGCAGTGGTTCCCAACCACGTTCCTGGAGGCCCCCCACCACTGCCTGTTTTCCATTTTTCCTTAATCAAACACACCTGATTCAGATCATCAGGTGTGTCACACAAAGGAGAGATGTAAAACGTGCAGTGTAGGGGGGCCTTCAAGAACGTGGTTGGGAACCACTGGTACACAGTATTTATGTGTTTATGCATATCCATTCATATATATATATATATAAATATTTCAATAAAATTGCAGATTTTAAAATGTAGATTCAATATTTGTGCTTTTTTAATATAAATTTTAATGGCAATAGATAAGATCTAGTTATTTTAAAAAACTACTTTGGTTAATATATATATGAAATGTTAAAAATGTATACACATATACACAGAAAACCCAAATCTAGTACATGACACAAAAACTGTCCTTTTAAATACATAAAGGTTCTATTTCTATAATAACTCTATGGTAGATGTAAAAAAAATATGAATGAAAAACACTTTACCTTTTTGTATGTTTTCTCTCTACTGTTATTGCTAGACCCGCTGATTCCATTTTCTTTGGCCGATGACATCTGAAGCAATAAGGAGTTAAAACTTAGAGAGGTCTAGTTCACAACCATAAGCCAAGCATATGTAAATAACATCCTCAGGCTCTGTCCAGCTGTATACCATCAGATTTGCAAAAGAGCCTGACACGGACCACAGGATATCCTGCCTGAGTAATTGAGTGGCTTGTAAATGCAGAAAATGTGTGGCTCTGCTAATAAAATATGATGCAATTAAGGTTTACCTTGTATTAACTGAGAACACAGGTGTTGGTCTGCTCTTCAGCGCTCCTGCATGGCTCAGTCATGTGGACTGGATGGAAAGCAGAGGTCAGGGTCAAAATGGATGTTGTTCCTGTCAAACCAGAGCATAGGAAATCCTAGTTAGTGTGTGGCAGTGGTTGAAGAAAATCTGTCAAGAACGTGTCAAAACTATTTATCAACCCAAAATCTGGAGAACAACATTTTATTTTGACCATTAACATTTTTTGTACAGTTAATTTATTTTTTTATTTTTTTGTAATAATTTGTATTGATTGCTATGTCAATTTGTCTTTTATTATTTTTATATATTAATATTAATGCACACTTATTATTACATAAATATATTATTAAATGCTTTATATTTTACATATTTAATATTTTAAAGCCTTTTATTTTACTTTTCATATACAATTTATATAATTTTATTGTTAATTTATATTTTAATATATATTTGTATATTATTTAAATAATATTTAAATGCAATATATATTTGAAATGTTTTTGAATAAAATTTTGACTTTTAACCACACTTCACCTTTAATGAACAATTGATTTCAGGTGTTCTCATTGAGACAATGCAGAAATGTTTTAAACTGATCTTGTGACCACCTAAGTGTGTGTTTGCATCCACAGCACTGAATAAACGTGCGTTGTAAAGTCAGCAGACAGAGTGCAGGGCCTCACAGTCTGTGTAAATGACAAATAATGGCCTTTCAGTTTGTCTGCATAAACAAACTGCAAGACTGAGCCCTTATTCACAGTCAAGAGCAGCCTGTGACTCTAAAACGTTCGTGCCATTCGCTCTGCGCCAGCACATTGATATCGGTGGGCCTGCAGAGGGGTAAAACACAGGGAAAGTGTGGATGTTTGCTCCTGATAACCAGCTGCTGTCTGAGGAGCGTCTAACACCTGCGTGTCAGTCCGGCTCTAAGACTGCTATCCAGATTTATTACACAATCCAATGGGAGCAAAACAAGCCGGTGGCAACTTTCTTCTTGTGTCATTAACCACAATACTGTCATTAATTATACGTCAGCACTGAAGAACAATCAAAACAAAGGTTCGAAAATATTACACTTAGAAAAGGGCACAACACACGTCACAACATTTACTTACGGATCAGTGTTTAAATATACGCATGATCATTAGCCAGGTACATCATGGAACATTAAGATCAAACAACGCAATATGACACAAGAGGCCATGCATTAGAGGAATTTTACCATAGTTAAGAGGTGTAAAATGATTTTATAAAATGCAAATGCAAAAGTCATCAATATTTAATTAAAAAGTTAAATTATTTAATTTTAACAAAGATTGCTAAAGCAAGCAATTTAGCTAAATAATAAAAAAAAATTTTTAACTATCTGATACATAATTAATAACTATAATACATTTTTACATATCGTGGTTTAACTGACATTCAAAAAAATGAACTTTTATGCTCATGAAGGCTTCATTTATTTGACCATATCTACAGTAAAAACAGTAGTATTATGTAATATTTTTATAATATTAAATAACTGATTTCTATTGAAATATATTTTAAGATGAATTGTTTTAATCTTACATTTTTCAGAATCAATTTTCCACTCTTCAGTGTCATATGCCTCTTTAGAAATTATTTGAATATGCTGATTTGCTGTTTGATGATGTGTGTCTTTAGAAACAACTGCAATTATTGTCTTTAGAAATAACCGCAATTATGATAAAGCATAATTATATAAGCAGCATCAATATACAGTAAGATGATTTATGGATACATGAGTCACTATTTAACTGTGTGAGAAATAAATAAACAAACAGCAGCTTTAGTTAGCAGCGAATGCAAGTAATGGTAAAGTCTTCCTGAACTGGATGCCTCTGATCATAGTATTCATATTTATAAACCTAAAGTTTAACATACTGCATATGACTTTCTTCTATAATCCAGTTGAGAATAATAGTCCAATTGTAAGAAGCACAAATAAATTATGTTGCACTGACAGTGGAAAAGACATGAATTGTGAAGGGCTCTCAGAAGAGCCAAGTGCCCTTTAAAGGTATTAAAGATATGTGAGCATGTGCCAGACATTAATAGGACAGAGAATAGAAAAACACTTATGATTCTATCACAATAACACTTTAAAAACTTGTCCTCACTCTCTCTATCTATCTCTTCTCTCTTCTCTCTGTCTTCTCTTTGTGGTTGCTATGATCCTAGAGTCAGTGCTTGTAAACACTAAACAGTGGCCACGTCCACCGCAGGCAATGAGAGGCACATGTACTCATGATTACTCCCATTGATTTGACTGGTACAATTAATAAACTCAGTTAGTTTGGCCTACTAATTGGGTGGGATCTTGGGATTTGTGATGTTAGAATCTAAAGCTTCTTGTGGCATCAACCATTCAAATTTCTAAGTAAAGTGCCCTCCACTAATATTGGCACCCTTGGTAAATCTGAGCAAAGGTGGCTGTGAAGTCTGCATTGTTAATCTTCTGTCAAAAAATTTACAAAATTCAAACCTATCATTGAATTAATTAAAACAACTGAAGTGGGGAGAAAATCTCACGATTAAATAAATGTTTTTCTCCAATACTTGTTGGCATCCCTAGAATTTGTTATGAGCGAAAATTAGGGCTGGGCGGTATATACCGCACGATATATTATGCGCATCTCATCAGTAAAGCCGGTTCTTTGATTAGCGC
>JAUCNO010001814.1:70779-90168 GCA_032353835.1 Enteromius viviparus
TGGCTGTATTCGATCAAAAGGGAGCTTCTACTAAATACTGAGCAAAGGGTCTGAATACTTAGGACCATGTGATATTTCTGTTTTTCTTTTTTAATAAATCTGAAAAAATGTTAGCAATTCTGTGTTTTTCTGTCAATATGGGGTGCTGTGTGTACATTAATGAGGAAAAAAAATTACTTAAATGGTTTTAGCAAATGGCTAACAAAGAGTGAAAAATGTAAGGGGGTCTGAATACTTTCTGTACTATTTACATAATAAATATACACAGCACACTACAACTCTTTAACAAAGACTTTTATATATTTCTTATGCCAATACTGCTGAAACGTGGGCAGGCAATAATGTGCTGTATTCTGACTATGATTTTTTTAATATGTAGGCTACTGTATGGGTTTCAATGGATAGACAGTTACAGTACAAGAGACATATTATTAACATATAGTGTCATATATCTAAACTGGTTTTAAAACAAGCTATTATAGTCACATTTTAAATGAAACCATACACATTCAGGGTCAGCAACATGCAAGAATGCATTTCATTATGCTTTTACAAATGTCACAAGACACAAGCCATCACGACCGCCTGCTAAATAGCCTACAGGCTGAAACAACCTCAGGGAACATGGTTATGTAACGTGTCAAATAAAGACTGCACATTTTTCTATGGGTCAATGGGAGAAATGTCCTTTGCCTTTTATTGATGCAAGCTAGCATAAGAGTCATTAACTGAATCATTTACGTTTATATTCAGGAAGACCATGACACTGATTGACCTGTAGTCGTTCAAAATAAACAGGTTCTTGTCTCGTTAACCTTTGGCTCAGCCATGCATCAACACAGGTTCATTATGTAACTCTCTTTAAATGAGCGTTACAGACAGGTGTAGAAGGAAAGGTGACAGTGGCGCAGTGGATGTGTTTTTGCAGACGTTCATTTGCATCTGCTGATTTCCAATTCAAAAGCACTGGCTTGATAACCTTCAGCAGTGAAAGACTAGGGAACATAAAATCCTACGCAAAACATTGTCTTTTGGCTGTCTCTGTACTAAATAATATAACCTTCACTGGTGAATAAAGCAACACAGCTTGCTCTGCTGCAAAAGAAAACACTAATGACAACTGTATCTGAAGTGGCATATTATTTACCATAAATAAAGTGCATTTATTACAGAGATAATATAAATACATCGACATAAACATTATAAGTGCAGAAATAATGTTATAATTAAATTTTATTTTAATTAAGTTTAATAATAAATTTAAGAAAATATAAACTATAATAAAAAATTATACAAATTAATTTTAGATTATTCTAAATATAAAATTATGAATATAAAATGTTAAATGTGTACAATTTTTTTTGGCAGCTTTTTTGATGCTGAATTTATTTTACACTGAACCAAAGCAGCATCAAAGCTGCCACTTATACTAAGGGAGCTGAAGTGGGTCAGACCTGTATATTTTAGTATGATTTTTATTCAGCTATGCATATTATTACAGACCTTTATGGCTTAAATATTACACATAAGAATGAATGTGTTCTGTTAAATATTTTCTGTCCCAAAAGTAGCTCTATTAGTGAAAAGGTCACCATTTAATCCCATAGTATAAGTATAATAATGATTAAGGAGGCATAATCCATACAGAGAGATGGTATTTTTACACATTAAGCTGAAAAGAGTATGTCACATCCCATCTTGATTCTCCTGTGCTGATCTAAGAGCAGCTTAGTTAGCATAAACTTTGAATTTTTATCTTATGCTGATATAAGAGGTGGTAAATCTGGTATGGGTCAGCTGCTGTCTATTGGCTGTCTGAATTCTAGGGAGGAATGTAGCATGCCACTGTGGGAGCAATAAAAAAATGTGCATGGGAGTGAGACCGCTGGTCACGACTGCTGTTCATCATTCAGCTGCGGCTTTGAAAGGCCCCAGAAAGATTAAAAATGAAATGAAATGATGTGGCTTATTGATATGATTCTGGGATACAGATGGAACTCGTCTGTAAACAGAACATGAAGTACTTTTCACATTAATAATCGCCTCATCAGGTTGCACGTGAGTGGCAAGCGGTAATAAACTCTTTATTTTTAGTTAAATTTTCTGCAAAGAACTCTATAGTCATTCAGAGAAATAAAATATAATACAATACTAAAAAAGGAAAGGAAAGAACGTGACATGTGGCCAGGTATGGTTTCCCATACTAGGAATTTATGCTCTGCGTTTAACCCATCCAAGTGCACACACACAGCAGTGAGAAGTAAACAACCAAACACACCGTGAACACACACCCAGAGCAGTGAGCAGCCATTGGAACGGTGCCTTGCTCAAGACTCTCACCTCAGTCGTGGGAGAGAGCGCTGGTTATTCACTAACCCCACCCACAATACCTGCCGGACCTGGGACTCGAACCCGCAACCTTTGGGTCACAAGTCCATTAGGCCATGACTGCCCCATTACCAAACAAACCTGGACCTCGTGATGCATACAGTAAATACAGACAGACTAGCAGAAATAGTAGACAGATGTTAATACTAATTCTGAACATACCTCTTAGTTTTGTTATGTGTAAACAAGCAAAACTTGGTGCTGGGGTATTTTGCACAATAAGTGCCAGTATCTGACAAACTTCTGATACAGACTTGTGCAGGTTAGCACTGCTGCAGAAGGCTTTTGGGAACAGGCACCTGGAAAAGGATCTGCGCAAGAGACACAGAGCTTCAATTAAAGAGACGGCGGTCACAAATACTGGAGGAATATTTCTTCTTCCTCTCATTGTTCTTTGCTGTAATGCGGTTTTGTGCCTCCAGGTACAAAGCTTGTCCAAACAACTGTCCTGTCTGGGTTATTTTCAACGTGGGTAAAAGTTATTAGACTTTTCTCATAACCTTATCTGATCTATTAAATTGCATTAGAGCAACTATGCACACATGAAATATGAACATGGCTATTCTCAACAAGTATGTCTCCAGCAGATAAGATATTAATTCTGGATAGTTTGAAATAACATAAATATTTAGTGTTTCATATATACATTGATTCTAAACTACCAAATAAAATTTTGATAATATGACAGAAATTAGTTTTTGTGTTCTACCTTACTGACAAATAAGAGGAAACATGGCTAACAGTCACACTTTTTAGTAAGCATTTCTCAGTTTATGCTTATTTTTGTACTTGTTGTTTGTATATGCACATATTGACTAGGAAAAAAAATCTCTTTTACATTGTCACTGTTTTTGCTCAGAGACTAATGATACAATTCACTGAACACAGATTAACCTTGTGCCAGCATAGTTACTAAATTATGACCCTTCCGATGTGACAACTAGTCCAGGTTCCACAACTTTAATGTGTTTGTGTAAACCGTAAACGTTTGAAAGATAATAAAACATGCAAATATGTTTTAAAACTCAAGTGTATAGACAGCACACTGCATTTTAAGATGCAGGCAACACATCCACAAGACCTCGCAATATTTCTGAGAAAACACTTCCCTGCAATATTACGTAAGTTTGCCACTCTTAGAGAGCAGCTAAAAATGCAAAATCTTAAAATGCAACAAAAATGACCAATGAACAAATATAACTTGATATATAATTTGAGTTTGCATTATTTTTGTAATTGGTAAAACGTCATTTAAAGTTTTTTTTCCTACATGCGTACTTAGCTGAAAAAATATAAGCACATGAAACTGTCAAATATGACGTCTTGCATAAACGAGAGCGGAAGAGCCCTCCGCAGAACTGGTACAGGTGTACGTCCATCTGACAGGTTTACATTTAACATCGCAATAAACATCATTTAAAAAAATGTCTTACCTGTTATGTATTTTAGGGTGGGGGTCTGTCTTGTCTTCAGATACAGAGAGACAGATGTGAGTACACACTGATATTCCGAGACTTGTAGTGTTTCGCTCACTAGAGGTAAGTGTACTCAGTGTCCCTCTACTTTGTGGAATCGTTAATGAAGGCAACTGAAGTCATACGGCAGCGAGTCTCCGCCTCCTCCTGCGCTTCAGAGAAATACCTTTCATTCCCATAATGTCGACGCGCTTTCTTTGATGCCATCTGGTGGTTTAAGTTGGTATCTATCTATCTATCTATCTATCTATCTATCTATCTATCTATCTATCTATCTATCTATCTATCTAATTTTTTTAAAACCAAAAACGTTCTAAAAGTTTTAAAAGTGGCAGATTTTGTTTACATGCATAATTCTGTTATAAGAAACGAGCCAAACCTATTGAGAGAAACTAATCTTCCTGATTTCGCTTTGGTGCATTTCTCACAACACTAATTAAATTTGCACAACAGTTAATGCATTTCTCAAAACAATTAGTGCAAACTGCAAAACCTAGTTGATAACCTGCAAAAGCGTGTCACTTTCTCAAAATGGATAGCTCATTCCTCAAAAGCAAGTATTCTTGTCAGTGCAAGTGCCAGTGTCATCAGGATGAAAAGTCCTGACACCATTGTTCATGAACAAGACAGTCAAATGGCTTTGTCATGTTTTCATTAAGACAGCACTATATACTGTTTGCACAGCCATTTGAAAACTACAGTAAAGTTAGACATTACTGTATGTAGTGAGGTATCTGAGTACAATACACGTAATATGTATGTTTCATTTTTTACTTTTTTACTGCATACACTCTTTGCAATTATAATTTGCTGTATTCAAAGCATTGTGCAAACGATTCAATTTAGAAGACATTTTCAGGAAAAAAAAGATTTAAACAATTTTTTTTAAATTTGCTTATCAGATTTTGACAAACAGTTCTACATTTTTGTATGTAGTGACTCAAGCAATGAAAGGAGGACTATTAGTTTTATTCACAAGTTTATTTAATTTTGACTGACATGACATAAGCTAATGATAATGTTATAAAACAGCAGAGAGTTGTATGAAAGCAATTTATGCATGTCCAAAAGCATTTGCAATTTGTTGGAAGGAATGAGAAACTGCTACTATGATGTGCACAGATGACTCATTGTTTTGAGAAATGCATTAACTGTTGTGCAAATGTAAGTACTGTATTGAGAAATGCACCAAAGCGACTGAGAAAAACTGTAAAACAGACTTTTATTTTGTTGGGACTTGTATTTTGAAATGTCGCGAGTACTGCGTCAAAGCGGCAAATGTGCAGCAGCACTGGCTAGCAGCAGACTTGCATCCTTTCAGAAGCTATGTCAAGGTTAACCAACAAGTGTCGTTTTCTTTATTTACTTAGCTTGAGCTCCACATGGAAATGTCACCATCAAGCCTCCAGACTGTCAACAATGCGAAATGGACTTGAAGTGAGTGAGATGTAAACAATCGTTTAGCATGAACTGAATTGCCAGTCCGCGCGCGCCTTGGCAGGTTATGATGAGACGTGTCTCTTATGATAGACTCTTATTAGTTTTAAAGTTAAATGTCTTTCTGTTTTATAGAGAAAAAATATATTATATGGTCTGGACAGACTGGCTAGCTTTGTTTTATGTTGCTTTATTTAAAACTTTGCGGACGCTTATTTTAACGTTAGTATTTGAAATATAACGTTAGTTGCACGATTCTGGACATTTAAGTTACGCTGAATTGTAGTACAATTTTGATTACCTTTATTGGTGTAACTGATTGTGTTTTAGTTGTCAGTTTGAAAGTCTATTTTATTTGTGATTTATTTGTTTTAGTCAATATGTCGTGGCAGATTTAGAAGTGTTTCTTCAGCACAAACAGTCACAAGGAGCTACGGATGTGGAGGACATTCACAGGTAAACTTTGTGCTTTTCTGACTTTGCAGTGACAGCTAGAATATTTACATAAAACATTTTGGGTGCAGTATAACAGGAAGGAATTAAGGAAAAGTGAAAGCTTAAACAATTTGTCTATGCTTTTACTTTTGCTATACCTTTACTCTCATTATTCCTCAACCTGTTCTGGTTTCTACTGTTTTGAATGACGACAGAAAGCTTGTATTATAAGCACTTCTTATTGCCATCTTATAAATCACTTGTATATAACTGTAAGTCACTGCAAGAAACTGTCTGCTAAATGAATAAACTTTCTAAATGTCTAAAAATGTAATTAACTTATTTTATCCACACAAACCGATATTTAAATGTTTTCTAGTGGTTTGATTGGCTTTTGAAGAGAAGGGAACTCCATTTAAGCACACCGCTTGGAGAAGAAAAGGCACTTCAGTTCAGGTAAATATATATTCTCAGTGTAAAGTTTAATTTTGCACTAAGCACTGATAGAGCACAGCATTTGGAATATTAATTTAAATTATTTATGCAGTGATTTATACCAGTTGGGATTTACTGTTATTATTGTCATTCACCATTACCGTTATCAATATATAACACAAGTTATGATTTAATATTGTGTTGGTTATTGTAAGAGCATTGTTTAAATACTTGTCATTTTCTAAGCTGTGTTTTTTTGAGTGTCAAAACATATTTGTGTATATGCTTGCAATATAGTTTAGATAAACTGCCAATACGATATTACCACAGAAAATATACCAAACTTATTTTTTCACATTTATTAGTTACACCTTCGCATCAAATTCACTAGTATTTTGCAATGATTGGAAACGACTGTTTTCTTAACATGCACATTGTTTTGTATAGAGATCTAAAAGAGACAGAATATGAGAGGCTAGCAGATGAGACGCTGGATGCATTGGCAGAGTATTTTGAAGACCTCACAGATGAGAACTTCACTGGAATGGACTATGACGTTGTCTTCTCTGTAAGTGCACATGCCCATATTTACGCATCCTTGCATGTTAAGTGCCTGTGATGCTTTTACAGCTCAACCTTCTGTTGTGCTTTAATGTCCAGTAGAGGTCAGTGTTGGTCTGTGTTAGGCCGTTTTTAACCCATTTATTTGGATGAACCCAAATGTTCAATTAGAAAAAAATATAGAGTAAAGCCATAAAATTGATTTAAAATATATGATATTATAGTTATTACTTATATTAATTATTTATTTTTTTGCATAATTTACAGTGGCTGTTTCTCACTTTTTCTTAAAGTTGGACATTTCACATGTTGTGTAATCCATTTGTCTATCCCCAGCCTTTTTGTGGAGCACTGCAATTAAGTTGTTGCTCTGTATGGTGAAAAAGGAGTCTTAAAACTTTTATGATGATATCTTTTCTCTTCTTCTTTTATAGCAAAAGAGGTTCGTTTGAGTGTTGAGTGCTACTGCATGACTAGTTTCATAGCAAAAAAGCCATTTGTGCAGCAGCCTTTGTTGCAGCATTATGCAGAGAAACTGCATGATTTATGAAGGCTGTAAACACTCAGAGCTTTTAGCATGTTGTTGTATGACTGGAGTAATGCCACTTTCAATCTTCTCAAAGACACACACACACGCACAAACGTATTTATGCATTTATTCATTTAGTTATTTAACAAATATATTTCTCAAATCCAGTGAATGTTTGAGTCCATGCACTCTCACAGTTTCATTTAAGCGTCTGGTGGGTGGCCAGTAGGCCCTGCTGACAGATTGATTGGTCATTCACTCTCCTTGCTGTCCTCTGGCTGGATAAATGTAAGGCGGTGAGCTTTCTGTCAGCTACTTACTCTGAGCAGCCCATTTTTACACCTCTCTATGGCCTCACATGCAACTCAAAAACATAGACCGCTGCAGTCGTCCCCTTAAATGGTACTTAGAAAATTCTGTTTTGCACAACGACTCTGTTGCTACAGCTAGGATGATATAATGATACTGAGTCCCTTTAGATCAAACATTTGGACAGCTGCGAGCCAAGGTGCGGTTGACAGATTGAGCCATGTTCCCAGAGCTTGGCCTCGGATCTGACTGTACACTCACACACATATATCAATCATCTTTGTTGAGGTTCTTTCATTTACATTGTTTACATATTATTGAACAATCATTCAGTTTATTCTGATTTCTAAATCAGTGGCATTTTGGTGGCATCAATTTAATTGTAAGAAATGTGATTTAGGATCATTATCATTCAGTGCTATGAAAAAGGTAACCCCTTGAATTTATTAATTTATAGACTGCAGTGAAGAGAGAGAATATATATATATATATATATATATATATATATAAAATTAGTGCTGGGCAATGATTAATCACGATGGGTGACATCCAAAATATGTTTCTGTGAACATAGTATATGTGTGTGTACTGTGTATATATAAAGACACAAAATGTTAAGTAGATATATTTACATGTATAATAAATTATATGAATATAAATATATACACGTAATTACATGCAAAAATTTTGTAAATATATACTGAATGTGAGTGTCTTTGTATATACATAATAAATATACACAGTACATACTATGATAAATAAACGTTTATGTATATATATATACGCATGTATATACAGTATGTGTAATGTGTGTGGGTATATATATATATATATATATATATAAATATATAATATATATATATATGTGTGTGAAGATATAAATTTGAAGATATATATGAAGATATCTATTTGTGGAAAAAAATCATGTAGTCATGTTTTTGTGTTAGTTAGCTGTATTATTATTTTTTTCAACATAATCAAAATAACCCAACTGCAGTTTGATTGAGATTGATCAGAATGCACAATGAAACATGATTATCTGTTTTTGCAAATGAACTTTTTGCACATCTTTTTTACCCATTCGAGTTGTTCATGTCAGCTGAGCCATTTTAATGGTAAAGCCACAAACTGAATCTCTCATATGTGTTACATTTCTTAACAGAATGGAGTGCTGACAATGAAAGTGGGCTCTGAACATGGTACATATGTTATCAACAAACAGACACCCAACCGACAGATTTGGCTCTCTTCACCGACAAGGTTAGACACTCCAGTCTAAATATTCATGTTATGCTTAACTGTTTAAATAGTAAAAAAAAAAACTGTTAAAAGTATAAATTTCTGGCTAACATATGGAAACGTCTTAAAGGGCCAGTATTATTTTTTGCCTGCAGAAATGCTTGTTCTTGCACTAAATATTAACAGTCTGATATAATGACAGCAAATATGTTGTTTTCAGCTTGATTAGACATTTTTTTGAAAGTTTTGTTTTTTTTTCTCAGCGGGCCAAAGCGCTATGATTGGACAGGGGAGCGATGGGTGTACGTTCACGATGGCGTGGCGTTACATAATCTGCTCTCGGAAGAGTTGTCCGTCATCTTCAAATCAAATATAGATCTGTCACATCTCATCCATTCGTGATGAGACCAATCTGTTATAGATCCTTTCCACTTCAGTTCTCTCTCTGACTCTCATCTTTCTGGGAAGACCATAATACTGTTGCCAGTGCTCAAAAAGATCTTCTGGATTGAATATTGTAATGGTTTAGGCCACTTTTTCAGACCTTGTATGAACTGTAGAGATAATTTATTTGTCTACTTCAGACCTGTACGCAATTATAAGCTTAAAATGCACTCAGAACAGCAGAAAGTGCTCTCATAATCTCTGTAAACCTGTACCTGGTTAGATTAAAACCAGATTAAAGAGATCACGTTTAATGGCTCTTAAACCAGTTGAATAAGACAAATGGACACAGATTGTTTTTTGGAGGCTGTGTTTATCTGCTCGCCTGGCCCTGGTTGAACTAGAGGCTGCTGGCTAGATGCAGGAAAAGAAGGGGATTATGACAGACAGATGGAGAAGTTTTTGCTCTAAAAGCCCCCGGCCAGAGCCTTTATTCGAGTATCATCTGTGAATAACAGCATCACATCTGATCATATTCCTCAGAGCTTTACCGCCACCCTCGGATGATTTAAAAATACCAGCCCAATTTAGCATCAGCCCGCCCATCAGTTAAAGCTGTGTCATTAACTCTGCCGATACAGTCGATCATTACTCCCCAGACCCTGCTTAACATAACAGCCCATATATCGCAACATTAACTTGACACGCTGTCCATGCAGATGTTAACATCTGAGATGAATTGCACTGTGCTGATATGTTTGATGTCTTTATTCGGGTTGCACGTGATGAAACAATGGCACATCTGCCATCGTGCTGATGTCTGATGTACTTGTCCGTCGATGCATATGTAAATATAATATGAAATAAATTAGAATGTTGTTTTATTTTCACTGTGTACACATTGTGGTTTATGGTTAATATTAGCAGCTTAATAACAGTAATAAATTCTATATCGTTATAAATTATACAATTTTATGCTTAATTTAATTAAATTTTAATTTAATTTTATGCTTAATAATTTAAAATAATATATATTAATAGTTAGTAATACTACAGTACTAAAATAATTAATGCTGGTACAATTATATTAATAAGGATATTTATTAAAACGTTTAAATATTAATAGTATCAGTATAGTATTCATTAGTACTTGTTGGTTATTATTTAAGTTTTTGAAAGGTTTTTATATTTCATATTCTGTTATAATATTACATTAAATATTTAATAATAATAATCTATTATCATAAATTCATGTGAAAATAATTATTAATTATTATTAATGTAATCTAAAGAGTCATTATTTCTCCTGTTTTTATTTTTTTGCAAAAAAAATGATTTTTATAAGTTATAATTAGTAAAAATATATCGTTACAATATCACATTAAGTATAATAATAGCACTGTCATACATGCTGAAATATTAAAACAGTATTTTTAGCTGTAAGTTAAATTTCAGTAGGTGTTTGAGGATTAAATAGAGTCTAACTTCATGTCCGCTCATGTGTTGTAAATGCAACTGATTTCAGTGTTACACTTTGATATGAAAATTCAAGACCAATTACTTTGAGATAAGCCTCTCATAGTAATTGCACCAGCTGCTTTTAAATCTTTGTGAAAACTGTAACACTCTCTGTCTTTGAGCTAAAGGGTCCTTTAAGATGCCAGATTATTCCCAGTACTAATGACACCTAATTATGATACAAGCAGCTATTCAATCAGCTCTCACGGCCGATGATAAACGCTTCAAGCATCTTGTCTCTCTTTGTCCAGACATGAATATGCAAATGTCTATTATAGAGCTCGACTCGCAGGCCCAAAAATAGCATGAAGTTTCCATGGGAACATGGATTTATCACTGAACTCTGATGTCAATTGAATGGTTTTGCTCCAAACAAGCCAAGGAAGTCTGAAAGATTCCCAGAGCTCACACATGTTTTGCTGTCATCTCGCCTTGCTGGACATCAGACATCGCCCTCGGCAGAGCATTTCTCAGAAGAATGTCGACTAATGTAAACATTCTGGAATACCATGAAAACATCCAGCTTAAAATACAATGCGACCTGGGAAAATGAATTCACGTGACCTGTTATGTCAAGCAACAAAACAACGCTTGTCTGATGATGCAAAAATGATATTTCTGAATTGAGGATTTAATGTTTCAAAGAAAAAAAAGGAAGTGTTCTTCAAAGCAGGTGAGTCTGGTCCTTTCTTGCTATTTCTACTCATTTAACATGCATCAAATAAAAGGCCTGATGCACTTCAGATGACTTCAGAACATGTGGCCTGTCTGGAATTAATTCCACGTTAAAAGAAATAGCTTCACTGGAATTTGTTGAATGTTAATTAGCAGTTGTTTGAACTTAAGCTCAAAATCTGTAAATCTAATTTCTTGATTATGCAGAGTTATCAAAGGAATTTTTACCATATCCGATGCTACTCTAGTCTGCTTATGTACGCGTGTTCGTAAAGAAAGATAGTTTTGAAGATGCTTTCAAGGACAAAGTGAAACAAACGTTTCCCCAGTAACAGCTGTAGACAAAGCAGCTATGAGCTTACAAACGCTGCCTTATGTGCAAGTAAAAATGGCAGTTTCTAAAGACAGTCTTCCTTCAGAAATAGTGATATAAAAACACCATTATGTGTGCTCGTGTTTATTCAAAGTAGTTACTGCAGCGGAGTTGCCTGGTATCATCATAGACATAACCAGAGAAGTAGCTCTAGCTACGATGTTCTTCCGCGAGACTTTGACTCAGTTCTGTTTACTAACCGCTAAAGCTCCAAAAGATATGGACTGTAGCACTGTATTTCTGACAGAAGAAATATTCTCCAAATGTGATTGTATTTCACATTTATAAATGTAACTTTACTTCATACAACTGAAATATGTGTTCTTTTTGGTTGCTATGGTTGTTTAATGATCCAAGTCAAGAGTTCACCCTTAAGTCTATTAAGTTTATTATTGTTTAGATAGGTGTCAAACATTTTACAAAAAGGTGTAGCTGTTTAAAAAAGAATTCCTTGAAATTCAGGTGGTGTTGCATTAGTTACAAGCCATCCTGTTTTCACACAGGGAAAATACATTGTGGAGAGAAAACTACACCACACAATCCAACAGAGCAGGCTACTTTAAGTATGAAACAAAGTCTCAGTTTGTCTTTTTTTTACATTTTGTTTTTTGAAGAAATTCAAACAATAACTAGATAAAAAAGTTTGTCAGAAATGTCTTACAAAGTTTAAAAGTTTAAAATAGAAATAGACAAATAGATAGATAGATAGATAGATGCTAAGGACCTCAGTGTGGTTGCTAAGGTGTTGCTATGCGGTTGCTAGGATACCTGGGGTGGTTGATAGGTTGTTTATATGTGATTGCTAGGGTACCCAAGGTGGTTGTTATGGTGTAGCTATGTGGTTGCCAATGTACTTGAGGCAGTTGCTAGCATGTTGCTGAGGCGGTCTGGGACTGTTGCTATGCAGTTGCTTGGTCTTGGGGTGGTTGCTAAGGCGGTTGCTAGGATACCCAGGTGGTTGCTAAGGTGTTGCCTTAGTGCACTAGGTATTCTGCCGTGCAAATGCAAAAGGCCGTAACTTCGATTTAAGTCAAAAAAATTGAGTTATAAAAAAGTTCCTGCTCTTAGGCTTGGGATGATGTCTCACTTTTTGCATACAATTCAAAGACACAGAGGACAGTAACTTAAAAATAAGGGTCAAAAAGTCAAGTTCAAGCTCAAGATTTTTTATGTAGATAAACTGCATTATTAAAACATCTAATTGCCAGATTTCCATTGTCCTAGCTACAATTCATTTGGCTGGACAACAAAAAATCTTTAAAGTCATTTTTCTCAGTTCCACACTCTAGTGAGTTAAGGTCTTTTGCCTTTGTAGGGCAGTATTGTTGTTAGAGTATTGCTATGGATTAGGGATGCTTCGATCACGATCGGCCGATATGTTTGCGCGTTTTGTCGGTCCTGTATTAAGCGCTAAATGTCATCAGGTGCGTGATTTCACATTTCACACAGCCGTTGTTCACTGACGAGCTGCGCAGAACATGTTCATTATCTGCGTGGATTTGCGCAGCTTGTCCGCTTGTCAGCTTGAAAGAAGCATGAATGAATATCAGAGGGTATCTTGTAGGGCTGGGCGATATATTCCATGGTATATTCATGCGGATCTCATCAGTAAAGCCGGTTCTTTGATTAGCGGTATCCATCAGCTGTTTTTGTGCTGTAGCTTGTCAGTGATCTATAGCTCTAACAAGCAAAATGTGTGTCTTATACTGATAATGTATTGAACAATCTCAATAGAAAGAAAAGAAAAAAGATCTCAAAAAAGAAGCAAAAACATTTGTTCTGCTTTGACGACAGGAGTGCAATGGAGTCACTGTCAAAGATAAAAAATGAATCTTTCCGATTTCCAGCCAATGCAGCAATTTGTCTCAATTTTTTCTGTCAAGCTCAATGGTTTAATTCCTCCAAAGGCCTCATAGTACCGTTAGTCAATTGGGAGACTGTAGTAAAACATACTGGAGAAAAATTGGACATGAACGTTTTTAAGATCATCAGAGATTTAATTATAGAAATGTGATTAAAAAAGCTTTTAAATTTATTCCTAATTTATGTCGGTGCTGACAAATTGCAATTGACATATGATCAGATTTTAGTATAAAATGACCAAATGTGTCTTTTGGATTTCCTTTGTTCATTTTACTGGTCCTGAGGCATAGTAAAGAATAAGTGTATATAGGCTCTCAAATAATAGTAAGTCATAAATGCATGCAAAACAATAACATTTGCTGTTAAATGTCAATTTAGAAGGTGTTTCAGACAGATCATATCATACCTCAGGACATTTCAAATTACTATACTTGTATTTGAGTCACCATTTCCAACTTTTAGTATGTGATACGCTGCATCTAAAGAAATATTTAACTTACTTTATACTTACAAATGCTGAAATCACTTTCTTTTTATTAGTGCTGTGGGGGAAAATTATTTGTTTATATTATTATAATATTTAACAAAGTATTTATTTACATAATATATGTGTGTGTCCTGTATATATTTGTGTATATATAAACAGTATATATTCAGAAAATATCTACATGTATTTATATGTATATATATATATTTATATACATTAATTTATATATAAATATAATTAATGTGTAAACATTAAATATTAAATAACATATTTTTCTTAAATATATACATGCATGTCTGTCTAATTGTGTGTATATAGGTAATAAATATACACAGTACAAACAGATGTATTATGTAAACAATACATTTATATTATATGTAAACAAACACTTTTTTTGGGGCACATTATGTCATTGGACAGCACTACTTTTTAGTGATTATGTGACTACCATGGTCCTGAGTTATGATTTTTGCCACTTAAATAGCGGGTAAATTAAGATTCACTGTTCATATATACTTCCAGCCATTACACTGTATTTTGCATTATTTTATTTTTTTTTTAAATGTCAAAAACTTTATTTTATAAAATATTTTGTTTCTGCAGCGGTGGCATTATTTTGATGTTTTATTGTGTCACTTGCAGCATCATATACAAGATGAGCTAGACAATTAATATTTTTGGTCAGTAGACTGTTGTTACATTTCACTTGATTTAAAAATTATTCAGATCGGTCATCAGTTACTCTTGGCATTTGTTCATTTTGGGCATAAACTCTGTATAAACAAACACAAGTTCATAGTAGTAGATTAAAAAAATGACCTTTTTTAACTAAAATGCCTTAAAAGCATATGTTGAGATTGAACTAAAATTACATGTCATGTTAACTGCATATCAAAGATGACATTGCACTGACCCTGATATATAAAAGCTTGAGCTCCCAATAATAAACACTCCTAAGCTTCAGACACTTCTCAAGGCTGCAAAGCAATATGGATTCATGGAATGAGAAAAAGCTTCCTGGATCTTTTAATATATCACACATGACTCAGAGAACATGGTCTGGCATGATTTCCTGAGCTTTGTTGACTTAAATCAATACCAAGGTGTTTTTTTTATGTTTTATGCCTTTTTGATATTTCAGTTCAGTTTCTTGATTGATCAGGATCTGCTGAGTTGCAAAGAAGTAGAGGGCAAGTGAAACTAGTGAAAGTGAAACAAAAAAAAAAAATTGGCCGGTTCATTGTGATAAAGCAACATTTATAGATATTCCACTTAGTTCTGGGTACAGGTTTTAATAAAAACAGTACACTTTTAAGACTCTTAAGAGACGCTTAACTGATAGTCTGTCATATGATACATGTTTGTTTCTCTACTTTGTATTTTATCTTGTATTTGTATGTTGCAGGTCATCCAAATGCATTATTTGAGTAGATTATCGTGTGCTTATTGTATTACAGATTATCTTTCATTTAGTGTTTCTCTGATATGAGAGAGTAGAGCGAGTCAAATAGGGACATGGTCAGCACCAGAAGGTCAGAGGTGAGATAATGTTGAGTACAACAACTGAAGTCAGGTGAGAAAGAGATGTCACATTTTAGAAGGGCAAAGCATACGTCAGAGATCAGTTCTCACATGTGAATGCGGAGTGTGACCACTGCACTGAACAAACTGTTGAGAGTGTGTTTCTTCATAACAGTTAGATTATGTAAATTAGTTTTATGTGTGTGCATGGTTATGTGGTTTATAAGGGCACAAATGTGTATAATGACACGGGTATTACAATATGAAGGTGATTTATGAAGACATTTTCAGTGTCCTGTAATTCAAAAGGTTTAAAAAACATACTTAATAGTGTTTTTTTTTTTGTGTGTGCGCGTGTGTATACATACATATATATATATATATATATATATATATATATATATATATATTGTGTACCATATTCAGATTGTTCTTTTTTTTCTTCTTTCTGGTTTTAACTGGATAAAATGATTTGCTGTACATGTACAGTATTTATCTATTTAGATGGTATTAAAGGATTAAAATCTGCCATTTGTTGAAAATGTTGATGACATGAAACATGAGCGGATTGTAAAATTAATAATAATTGTTTTTACTGTGCTGTACATTACAACAGTGTTGTGATGCTGAAATTAATTTGTAACAATCAGAATGATTAATTAATTTTTTTTAAGTTAAGATGCTATGTATTGTTACTGTGTATAGGTTTATATTATTAATTCTATAACAAATCCCAAAATGAATATCCTACTGTACATCATGGAGCTGTGATGCTGAAAAATACATTTTGATTGTGTGTGTGTGTGTGTGTGTGTGTGTAATACACAAGGAAACTGGCCATCTCTTTAAAATTTAGATAGAAAAATATTAATAGGTTTATTGTTATTGGCTACAAGTGTGATACTAGTGCATCGTCATCATATTAATAATATATTCATTAAAATCTTTTCAATTTTCCTACTGTACAATACAATGTTGTAATACCAAATTCACATGAATTTCAGATTTAGAACGATAAAATCTGCTTTAATTTTAATATTATATGGCGTATCCCTAATTATATTCATTAGATACACTAGAGCTCTTAAAAGCTTGAAATGGACTTATATTTTCCCATCTGCTGCCTTTAGCTCACGACAATCGCTAGTGAATGTCTTTAATACCTGGAGAAAGCAATCTGTTAGCATTCCCATTCATCTCAATGGCAGTTGCTCAGCTGTTCCTGGACCCCCTAGAAGTATGTGATGTGAAATCTGGCAAACCTTGAGCAGATTTATAGTGATTAGTCTGAACTGAGGTGTCCATCAGATGAACGTTTGAAACTGTTCATTATCCAAAGGCCCTTCTGAAGTAGGCTATTTTCGAAGGCTTGTGGCTGCCATAAATGTTCTCCAATCCAAGTCTCGTAGGCATCATTTATTTGCAGCGCTGTTGGTGGTATGACAAGTGGCGTGCCCCCTTTGATATTTAATAGAAATGCATGAGACTACTGTTCAGCAGTTCTATGGTTTAATACATTATTTAGAAAATGATTGGACCTCCGTTAAAGATGAGTGTGCTAATATAAAGCTGTGAGGAGGACACACACATATCTGGGTGCAGGCTGAAAATAAATCACATTTGTGACTTATGAAAGGGGTGTGAGTATTGAGTATTTAAAACAAATGAATGTGCAATGCAATGTGTATTGACTCTTACGTTATATACGTAAGGTAGACTGGGGCAAGTTGTCACACTCTATAACATACAAAACCGCTGCTAGAAGAAGAGCATTGTGTATCTGACAAAAAAAAAAAAAAAGATTTTTCCCTTGTGACAACTACCCCTTGTATAAAGGCATGACTGTGCTTACATATGTGTTCTGTTGAGAATGCATGTGAAGCAGCTTGTATTACGCTGATTTCATTTGAACAGTGCCCTTCCTAGTGAGGTGTCCAATCTTCTATTGCAATGCTTATAAGAGGTCAACTGTCCCCTTCAATCCCAGAGTTCCATATTTGATCATCAGAATGACCCCTGTGCACTTACCACACTCTCATGCTCACAGCAGCTCTGTACAGTAAGCTGTGGAGTAAAGCCAAAGAGCTGCATTAATTGGCCCAAAACAGCAGCCCAAGGTTGCGGCGATAGATTTTTTTTTTTCTCCAGGAGATTTTGTCCTTGACTCTTCCCTCCCCCTTGTTGAGGAGCCAGCTGATGCGTTAGTCTCGTTCGCATATCTGAGGGTTGTGCCTTGCATTTAGTGCTCCACACAACTTCAACACTTGTGCCTTCTTCCTGTAGTTCATTTAGCCAGTGTACTTGGTTTTGAATTGCCATCAATGAATAAAAAAAAATCAGTTGCTAACTAGCTAAAATTCTCTGAACGTAAGATATGCATTCTGATTGGCTGATTGTAATGTCATTATGAGACTAGCTGAGATGTTGATTCGGGAACATGTTACCCGTGAGTAAATCACTTTAAGCATTTTGCAGACAGATATTTGCATATTTTGCATATTTTTGGCCAATCGGTGCTATATCAATTGATTTTAGCAGTGATTAGTTCACAGCCTGACACCAACACAAGCGGATAATTGTCACCCATTTGCTATTCAGCTCCTAGCGGTCGTAATGAAAGGAGTAATCAGCATATCCTCAGGGTGCTCACACTAATTAAAGAGGCAGAGTGTTGTGACAGGGTCACCTCTGTCACTGGCACTGAACCAACACAGATACAGTTCAGTCCTGTGACTGCCGTCATGAAACACACCGTAGCTCTGTCATCATATACAGTACACTGTATCCTATGTCATGATTTTTTTTCATCCATAGGAGATGTTTTGTAAATATAAAATACTGTATTTGTCAATAGTACTAGAAAACATTGTAGTGAGAAAAACAAAAACAAAAAATTACTGTAAAATCATTAATAAGCCATGTATATATAGTTGTCCTAAGACAAGAAAAAAATGTGCTTTTCGGTTTTAGGACAACTTTGATGAAATATTTTGATCCACTTCAAATGTTGACTACTGTGTATTTATATATATATTGCCATGGGTGAAGAATCACAAGACAAGGACAGCTCAAAATAAATACCCACTGAAGGTGGATTTATTTACAAAGTGGATGAACAAAAGTGTTGAGGTGGGTGCTCCGGTGAGTGGCGTGCTCTCTTCCTCGTGCTGCAGGTCCGTGAAGTGCTCCTGTGGGGCTGATCGGTCCTCAGCTGCATTCTGGGAAGGTAAGGAGAGAACAAGTTAATGCTCTGTCTCATGGAGAAGTTTTAGTAGATGGCTCTGGCCGAGGGCCCAGGGTGAGCTTCCGGCCGAGGACTGCCCACTTGATGGCCAGGGATGCAGTGTAGTTTCTCTCGACTGGGATCAGCTTCCTGCTGATGTGCTGGATGCTCCTCACCCTCCTGTACCTGGGACAGGATGGCTCCCTGTCCTGTATCGGAGGTCCAGGGCTCAGAGTACCAGCTCCTCGTCACCTCCTGGAAGGCCTCGTCTGCTGCTGATGTCCACTGCACTTTCTTCGGCTGCCCGTTCCTGGTCAGATCTGTGAGAGGGGTGGCTAAGGTGGAAAAGTTAAGGATGAAGTGATAGTACCCCGCCAACCCTAAGAAGGCTTGTACCTGGATCTTCATCTCTGGTCTTCGTGCATGCCTTACGGTCTTCACATATATATGTCTGTTTGTGTATATATATATACACTATATTACCAAAAGTATTCGCTCACCTGCCTTTACTCATTCTATGAACTGAAGTGCCATCCC
>JAUCNO010001814.1:105696-117537 GCA_032353835.1 Enteromius viviparus
CTTTGAGAAATTTTAAAACAAACTATATTACAAACTTTCCATTAAGACCCTAAATAATCATATTAGCTTGTGGAAAAATGGGTTTGTATGACCCCTTTAAAATGGTAATACACTTTATTCTATTAAGCGGCTCTAAACACTTAATATGTAAATTATGTTTGTTTGAACCAGCCTGAACCAACGGTGCGGCCTTTGCTCAACCAATGGCAGATAGACAGAATATTCAGTCACTATTTTTGCAATTACTTGCTTGCTAAGCAGTAATGCATAAAATGCACATTTAAATAGGAATTTAATAAAATACACAGTTACTCTAACATTAAAGACAACAATTTAGCAAACATTTCTTCCACCAAAAAAGCAAAGCAATTCAAGACATTTCAAAGGTGTCTTTGTTTCCCATTCATTTGAATGAGTGAAATTGCGCACGTCAGTGACAAGATATAATGCTGCTTGCGGTTCAACACGAGACTGCAGTGCCAACAAAAGCTAATATTGTCACCATCAGAATAATCGTATCATTCCACTGAACAAGGCGTCCAATTCATGAGGCTGACCTTTGTCAATCAGTTCAAGAAGACGAGAAATGACAGTGAACACGGAAAACCATTCCTATTTATACATGAATATTCTGTGATTAATTTCAAGAGGGCCTATAAATGGCTTAAAATCAATTACGATGGTGAGAGCGCATGCTGATGGAGCCGCCCCCTCGATGCTTTTTCCTGCAGCTTTCCTTCACTCTATCTCTCCCTCTCTCCGCACACACCCAACGGTACCTCCCAGGAGTCTGACGTGTTGCTAGGCAGATCACCATCTTGCAGTTTCTTGACAAGACCACACCGATGCAGTTGCTTTATTGTCTGCTAGTTTCCCCATGATTGGCCGAAATGAGCCGCCCTATGCGTCAACACGCAACGGCAAATGGGAAAAAGGGTTGATAAAGCCATAAATAAATCCTCATTAGAATAACCCAACCCAGCTGTTTTTAAAGCAGTATTATTCTTCGCTCAGACAGATCCATGTCGATGCTGTTTATCTGTGCTTAGCGCTTAATAAATATTTCACCCATGGCTGCGATCTGAACAAAACGACAACAACAAAAAAGCCTCTGGGAGATGTTGTGAATTAAAGACTCTTTCTTAAGAGCAAAATACAGTCTGACACAGTTCTAAAAAATAACAACGCGCGGATTGAGGGAATGGCTACGAAAAGAGGATTTTCTCTTATGCCATCAGAAAATACAAACAGAGAGGGCCTGTTTGTTGCACGGTGAGCAGCGCTGCTGTGAGCTCCAGCTGTGGGGTTTATTATAAGCGCTGAGGTTTCTCTGAGATGATGCTGGTAAGTCTTTCAGTGTCCTCAGGGTCAACATCTCCAGTGGAAACGACTGCTTAATAAACTTCCAGCAAGAAATCAGTGGTAGATAATAGAATGTGGGTCAGAGCCGTGGAAACCCAGTATCCATGGTAATACACGCCGGACATGTGACCCGTTTTATGTTTGTTCTCAGTGACATCATACCTTGTCCTCATAAAACACCATCTTTTTCAATATGTTTATGCTTCGGTTGTCATTTACTGGGAATAATAATGCAGAATGAAATAGTAAACAGCGATGCACAAATCTATTTCCACCAAAAATAATTATAAAATAAACAATTACTGCAATTACACCCCTTTTTTAATTTTATTTTTTATTAATGAGTGTAGATAGATCACGATTAACCACATCTAAAATAAAAGCCTGGGTGTACATAATATATGTGTGTGTACTGTGTTTATTTATTATGTATATATAAAGACACACACACATCATATATTTAGAAAATATTTACATGTATATATTTATATTGATATAATTTATATTACAAATAAATAGATTTAATATATAAACATAACATATTTTTCTTAAATATATACATGCATCTGTGTGTGTATTTATATATCCATAAATATACACACATATATATTATGTAAACAAAAAACATTTATTTTTGATTGATCGTTGCCCAGTGCTATTATTAATATTTTATTACATTTAGAAAATATTATTGGTTACATTACAACAAACACTTTTAGCTGGATAATAACTTCATTGTTTTCTGAAGTTGTTTCATATTTGATTGACATTGAACTGAAGTGAATCAACACAAAATCTGAATTGAGGTAAATAACAATACTATTGTCTTCTGTGGAGCTGCTATACAGCTGTTATTGAAGCTGTTTCAGAATTGATACTTTTCTGTTTATCACGGCTGCTGTAAAAAATTCTGTACTGCATAATGCACTTTAGACAACTGACAAATTATGAGCACCTAGTTCATGACAACATTACTTTATCTTTATAAGAACTACAAATATGAGCCACAGATTTGTCTTTATCTTACCTGATCTGTTTAGCATAGCTCAGCTCAATTTCAGACCGCTCCTTCACAAACTTGGTGTAGCGTTCCAAAAACTCAATGCCCCACTGAGTGTGTTTCTCTAAATTATCAAACTGATCCTGCAAAAGACAGAAAAACATTAGACTGAAAGTTAACATATGAGCGACTAACCATTTAGAGCGTCTTGCGTTCATATAACATTGACAAAATATGAAATTGCAATGAAGGTAGAGTGCCAACAGAACACTTTAGGAGATAAAAATTATAGATTTTGCTTTGATGGATTTGATATAACTGTGAAAGAGGGCCCAAAGGAGAGATATCAAAATACCCTCCGAATGAAAGCCAACCCATATAATTTCATGAGTTTGCAGTATTTTCTGACATTGGCAATGTGTCAGATCCATTATTCAGCACTGCTGGCCCTCTAGCCGTAACATGCCTAATGCTTATCACTATATACACAGTACAAACTTCATCCATCACAGAGCATTTAACTTGTTTTGAAACCTATTAACCGCTAGGTTACTGTTACAAAACATATTGATCTGAATTTCCTGTGGTATCCATAATATAGCTTAAATAGTTCATTTGAATAAGGACCAGTCTATTAGCTACTTATTACTAGTCATTTAACTATTTTATCCGCTGCAACATTTGTAACTTTGTGTTTAATGCACAATGTCTTAAACTGCAATATATTTAAGATGTTTTAGTGTTTTAAAAGTCAACTTTTCCTTACTAAATTGTAATTATTGTCAATTTAAGGAGCATTGTTGTCATACCTGCTAATGTATGAATGCTGTCATTTAGTGTGGTTGTTTAAATAACTCTTTATACCATCCTATATCAACCCTGATATATTAAATATAATGATGGAAGGCTTTTAATTCGATTAAATGAAACTTGCTGATTCAGATGACACAAGTTCTGTCACTTAACATCCATTAGCATGACCACAAATCACACTTGTTTTCAGTCCTATGAATCCTTAGAAAATATTACCCTCATAATATTTTACAAAGGCTTTCAAGCATTTACTGTCACTTGAAGAGGGTGGTGGCTATTTAAGATGATTTCACCCTGTAATTTATTGGTGTCTTAAAAATTAAGATTAAGTGGAAGCTGGCAAGGTCTACATTTTTTGGTTAACAGCCCAGATGTTGAACCACAGGCTACACAACCTTGAATATTTTATCCTACATCATGGTGTTGTTACTAGGTGAAGGTTGCATGATGTTACATCCAGCAATGGACAGTCTTGAAGATATGAAATATTAAAGATAATAACAGAAGCTGTAACGTGGGGTGCAACAATATTACACTATTACTTTCTTACATACACATTGCAACATCAAAGCTAAAAAAAGGACATGCATGGGAATAACCTGTGCACCTGCTCCATCCTCATTCAGTTGCATGTGGTTAGGGAGAGTATTAGCCCAGGATTATTGCCATTCAGGGTATTTAGTCAATGCTGATGGCTAATAATTGCCTTAAATTAGCTTTAGAGAGCATGCATTTGCTTGCATAAAAATATATGGACGTGCATACAAAAGATTCGGTGCTAAATGAAAGACTCCTGTTACAGTAGCTGGAATTTGCGATCTGCATCACTGTAAAATGGGTGGTGCGGTGGGCTATATATCTGATACTAATGGCCATATGCATATTGCTAATGGAGATCCTAAACATTTTATGCGCTATATTGCTTAATATCTTGCAGATGCTTTCGCCTCAGTGTCTCGCGGCTGTACTCACCCACAGCTCCGTCCCCCAACTGCAGCTCATGGTTTCAAGGCAGTTCCTCCGCGATAATCCTCTGTTTGAATGCATGCGTGATTCTCGCTCAGAACCGGCTTTCAAATAAGAAAACTAATACTAACTGGTGTAATACCAGCATATACCGTCAAGGATTTGTGCCTCGATCGGCGAAATGGTCCGTTTTCACCTCCGCATTCTGTAAATTGCCGATGAAACTGGAAATGAAGATAATGCCTATGCTCTCGTGCATTCACGCGCCTCAGACAGAGCTAGACGGCCACGCGCAGAGCAGCACGCAGCGCCAAATCCACCTCACAACACCAGTTACTCACAGATAAACTGCGAAGATGTGTGTTGGTGAATTCATGACACATTCAAACACAAAGGAAAATTTGTAATGTTTTATTTTTTTCCCATTTGGTTTCCTCCTTTGTCCTAATTCAGCTGTAAAAAATAATTCAATTCTGTTTTACTAGCTGTTCTCTTGTTACATCTAGTTTATCTAGTGCCTGTATAGTGTACACATTTGCTCTTGTTATACAAAGAAAAACAGTCAAGTAAAATGGACAAAGGTTGAAGAAAAAAAACAAACAAGAAAGGTTCTAGACTGAAAACATAGTATTATAATAATGTGTATCTATAGCTAGTAAATAATAATAATGGCAAATTTATAACAAACCTTTATAAAAATGTGTAACTTGTAACAATTTAATAATAACAATGACCCAGTAATTATAAGCATTTATTATTATTATTATTATTATTACATAAATATATTAATAATGATTTTGTATAAAGATATAAAAAGATAGTTAAACCCTTTGGTTCTAAAGGTAAAATTTTAAATAATTTAAATACAACTATAAGTTAGAGTTAAGTCTTGTTTATAAGGTACGTTTAGCCTGGTTATTTAGTAATCCGTGGATATTTGGGACTAAATAAAATTAAATAAAACTATTCACTGACAAACTTCTGTAATTCACAGAGATTGATATTCTGAAAGATTGAAAATGAAGATTAATACTAATTGAAAATGTAATTCAATTAAATGTATTGTTTTTTTTGCTTATATGTTATGATTCTTTATGATATGTTCTTAAAAAGGTACTAAAACCTTTTATTTTACAGTGCAGGAACAATTTAAAAGACTTTTATTTTAAAAAACAAAAAAAATCTCTTCATCTGACCAACTTCCTGTTAGCAACCAGGCCTTGTGTGACAACGGTTCCTAGGCAGAATTTGTAGTTGTGTTAACGGTGCTTGCAGTTGCACGGCTTAAACAAGTATTTATTATTTTCATTTTGCAAAAATCAAACAAAAACGATACTCCGTGGCAGCGCTCAGAGAACTAACGTTAACGTAATAATTCGATAATTAGCTTGACAATTAGCTAACTTAACGTTAGTTGAAAAGAGTCTAAACATCGCAATCAAGTGAGGCTGTTTTTAGGTTTAAAACCCACAAACAAGATGAGCGAACAGCTAAAATTTATCGTCGAACAGCTAAACAGGGAGCCTTTTAAGAAAAACTTCAATCTCATTACATTTGACTCTCTGGAGCCAATGCAGTTACTGCAGACTTTAAATGACGTTCTGGCTGAAATTGATCCAAAGGTGAGTGAAAAAAATGCTCTAAGTTTTAATATGGGCATATATACGCACTCGCTGCACGTCATGTTTAAAAAATAACCTTAAACGAGTATAGCAATTTTAAATATCAGTACATAGCAGTATTCGTTGTGTCCCATCATCAGATTTTTTTTAATAATTATTATTTATTTCATATTATATTACATTTGTATTTAATAATCTGATGTGCTATACAGACCCTATCTGTCAGGTTTATTTTTATGTTGTGTTTCCTCGGCTGTTTTTAACACTTTATCTTGTCTCTTGTCTCCATTTGTCTTTTCTTTCAGCAAGCCATTGATATACGTGAGGAAATGCCGGAGCAGACAACTAAGAGAATGTTTACTCTTCTGGGGATGCTGAAATACAAACCTCCTGGAGGAATGTCTGAAGTGTAAGACAGAAATATTCAAAAACAGTATAGACTTTGTAACGTAGAGTTCTCAGGACAATATCTATTATCATAGTAGCTTAGCCACGGGTGCCACGTTTGTTTTTTTGGAGAAAGAAGCGGAAAGATGAAATGGATTCAGAGGTTTTAATTTTGTTCTTGTGGTTTTTTAAGTTTTAAATATTTAATATCTAATCAGTTTTAAAATGTGTATGCCTTGACAGAAGCAGCTTCCGTCAGGGTTTGGTGGCGGGAAGTAAGCCTGTGGTGCACCCCATCTTGCACTGGCTGTTACAGAGGATTCCAGAGCTGAAGAAGAGAGCGTACCTGGCCAGGTTCCTCGTCAAATTAGAGATTCCTGCTGAGTTTCTCCAAGATGATATCATTGCTGAGACCTGTCACCAGGTATTACTATACTGAACGTATGGCTTAAAGGTATATTTCATCCCAAAATAATTGTTTGCTAAAAAGATATTCACCCTCAGGCAAGTCAAGATTCAGATGCATTTTTTTCTTCATCAGAACACCTTTGGAAAAAGTTAACTTTGCATCAATGAATCCTCTGCAGTGAATGGGTGCCATCAGATTGAGAGTCCAAACAGCTGATAAAAACATCACAATAATCCCTCAAAAACACAACTTCAGACTATCAGGTTAATAACCTGTGAAGTGAAAAGATGTTCAAACTATTATTCTGACGGCACCCATTCACTGCAGAGGATCCACTGGTGAGCAAGTGATATATACTGTAATGCTAAATTTCTCCAAATAAGCTCTGATGAAGAAACAAACTCCTCCTATACAGGTGTTTAATATGTTCTATAATTTTTTTTTTTTGATTTATTAAATTTATTTCTTTAATGAAAAAAACAGCAACATTTTATTTAAATGTTTTTTTGCTGGTAAATAATTAAATGATTAGTAAAAAGAGCTCATATCATATTTAGAGGTAAATGAAGTTGTATTTTTTAAATTATATATTGTGCACACATAATCATGGTTGCTTTTTTTCCTTTTGGTAACACTTGTTAACTATTAACTATGACTGTTCCCTCAATAAATACTTAATTTGCTGCTTATAAATAGTTAGTAAGGTAGTTGTTAAGTTTAGTATTGGGTAGGATTGGGGATGAAGAATAAGGTCATGTAGAATAAGGCATTAATATGTGCTATATACATGCTAATAAGCAACTAATAGGTGTAACCATAAAATGAAGTGTTACCAGCCTTTTTTGTGTACATCCTATAGATTTGTGCATCATTTTAGATTAATGTTTTTTTTCTGCTGTTTTCTTAGTATGAGGAGCTGGTGGAAGGATTCAAGAACATCCACAAAGAGTGTGAACAGCTGAAGAGCTCGGGTTTCTCCACCGCTGAGATTCGACGGGTAAGAAAGCCAGTGTTGCTGAAGTCCCATCTGGTCATGTAGAGTTTTGCATTATATACACAATAACACAGTGTCACTGCAGGACATTGTTGCAATGGAGGAGGAGAAGGATCAACTCATAAAAAGGGTGGAGCGGCTTAAAAAGAGGGTAAGAAAGACCAAATCCTATAGAGTCTATTTGTAAAAATAAATGAAATGATGGAATTGTACCTGCAAATGCACACATTTACAGATCTGATTAGCTATCAAATGAACTGCCAAGGTCACTGTTTAAAAGGCATAAATGGAATAATAAATGCATAAATCCACATAAAAAATAAAGGACCAACATTGCATGTCAACTAAATAGGTTTAGGTTAATTAAATACTTTTATATGATTATTTTTAATCACATCTCAAAATAAAAGATTTTCTTTACATATTACATGTGTGTGTAATGTGAATATTTATTATGTATATAGAAATACAGACACATGCATTTATATGTTTCAGAAAAATATGACATTGTATATTAAATATATTGAGATATATATTATTTGAATAGAAATATATACAAGTAAATATCTATCTATATCTAAAGTCATACTATTCTTCTCCACTAGGTGGAGGCAGTTTCAAACCATCAACGCATGCTGGAACTGGCCAGACAGTTAAGAGTGGAAAAAGAAAAAGAAGAATCTCTTGCTCACCAGAAACAGGAGCAGAAGAACCAGGTAGAGACAGTCTGAATACCTGCACAAATATGTCAGTTGTATGTTTATGTCTGAAAAAACTCACTGGAGCTCCATGACCAGTTGCTAAATCAGTTATTGTCTCCTGGACATTCTGATGCCTCCATCTGTGTTTCGTCTCTGGTGTAGCTCTTCCAGGCAGAGCAGAGACTGCAGAGATGTCAAATCCAGCTCAAAGATTTGCAGCAGGCATCCGCAGATGAAAAGCCAGAGAGTGAGTTGATGCACTTAAGAACACCTGTCCCAGAATCACAGTTAAGCATGGGTGGATGGGTTCGATTTCCAGTGCACACTTATACAAAAAAATGTTTAATTTTTTTCCAAACATTTAATCATTTATATTTTGTTTTGTGACCACTTTGCACATTTTGCTCATCTTTCAAGGATTTATTCATATTGCATTAATTTCTTGTGTTTTCAATTGCAAGTTTCAGAACTTATTACACTCTCACTGCCTTAAACAAGTATTGTGGCACAGAGCTAGAAGACTGTAGTACTTGTATTTGTAAAGGTAACATGCATGTGATTCTAATCACAGGCTTTATGAAGAGACTCGAGGAGGACATCAAGTTCAACTCCTACATGGTGTCTGAGAAGCTGCCCAGAGACCTGGAGAACATGAGAAAGGTGGTGCAGTACCTACAGAAGGTGGCGTCTGAGCCTGCTTTGGGCCAAGCAGAACTGAGGGAGAAGGAGGACAAGGTGAGTCAGTGTGCATGGATGTGAATTTGGGCAGGGCGATGTATTCGTCAAAATATATTCATGCGCATCTCGTCAGTAAAGCCGGTTATTTGATTAGTGGTAAATCTCCATCACATGTTTTCAAATGGAGCCGCAGTTAATACATAGAGCCATAGATCACTGACAAGCTACACAGTATCATGTTCAGTATCGCAAATGTATCACCCATGAAACTGAACATGATATTGCGTAGCTTGTCAGGGATCTAAGGCTCTGTGTATTAACTCCCACTTCTTTTGAAAACAGGGGATGGAGGTTTCTATCTTTTCAGACGAAATGCACATGAATATATCATGCTATATATTGCCCAGCCCTAATGTGAATATGTTCATGATAAAGTTTGAACGTTTAGGCGTCATCCTTCAGTAATGCTTTTAATATACTGATTAAGAAACCTTTCTTATTATTACATATATTAACATTATAACTAGTGGTGGGCCATTATCAGCGCGTTAACACAAGGCTCTTATCGTGCGATTAAAAAAATATCGCTGTTAATCTATTCACAAAGTTGGGTTGGAGTCTATACTACAAGCTATGGTGACTTTCACCTTTAGTGTGGATGTACAGCCGAATTACACTGTCTGATCGCGGCTGCGGATAAATGCACTTGCATTTTCTGATGCTTTTATACAAAAGTGATGAACACACCGGCAGTTATGTTTTCGGAGCGGAGCAAAACATCTGATATATCGAAAGAGATCTGTGCATTAGTCTGAATGTAGTCTGTTAAAGCTGCCACTGTCAATGATCTCATCAGTAATAATCAAGCGGCAATAATGCAGAGGAAAAAATGAAAAATCCAACTTTTAAAAGTCAAGACTATTTCTGCAAACTTTCGTATACTTTCGTATAAAGTTTCGTATAAAGAGCACTTTTTAAAATAAGTTATAGTTTTAAAAGAGTAGCCTGTTTATATAATGATTTAAAAAAAAAAGTACATTTTGCACAAAATAAATGTGATTTAAAATGAAGCCATGTGCAGTAATACTGAATGAGAATGTGATATTCTCCTGGTGTCAGACAAGGACAACTAGACAACTAGTCCCAGACTAAAAATGCATATTTGAACTGCTTCTACTCAAAATATCTTGCTCTGACATATCTTAAAATTTTGAAAAAGATGCATTAATGTCTTAATGTAATTTCAAAATTAATCAAGATTAAAAAAAATTATCTATGCCCACCCCTAATTATAACATTATTATATGTTGAAAACAGTTGAGCTGCTTAAAGAAAGTGTCAAAACAGCTGTAGAGTTTTGTCATGAGTCTTTGATTAATAAAAAGTTTAAAAGAACAGCATTTATTTGAAATAGATTATGGATATATAGAGTTTTTACTCTCAATTTTCATCAATTTAATGCATCTTTACTGTGTCTTTCTTTTACTGGCTCCAAACTTAGTGGATATAGGCTCCAACAAATGTAGTGTATAGAGTAATGAAATGTCTTTTGTTCATTAGATCAGAGAAACCAACACCGAGATCAACCATCTGATTGAGAAGAAGATGATGCGTAACGACCCAATGGATGATAAACTCTCTTTGTTCAGACAGCAGGTAAGCTATCATCTCTGTTTTGACTTGAATTTGCTTGAACAGGTGTTGTTGTTTTACCCGAGAGCTCAGGTTTATTCTGGGCTGAGAGATTTCTGACCAAACTTTGTTTTGCATGCGATCTTTATTCATGCTGGGTTATTCATACTGTGTGATTTAGTATATTCCCCTTAAACCCTTTGAAGCCCAGCATGTCCAGAATGGAAACACAGGGTATAGGTAAATGTCTTTGAACTTGAAAGAATATTTGATGTTCTCTAATTTGCTTATACAACAGTGTGCATTTGTTTCATATGTAGTTGCCAGATGTGCATTATCATAAACTATTAAACGTCTCTCTTGATTCTGATTGGACAACAATCTGAAGTCAGATTTTTTTGCATAACAACAAGACTGTATAATTGACCTTTATCCCATGCAACTGATCTGTTTTAAGGTCCATGGAGCCATTGACACAAAACATGTTTTTGCATTTAAAAATGTCAAATGTTGGGCAGTGGAATGGACAAAAAAGGTCCATATATGCAGTTTAAATTAGTTTTTTTAGATTTTAATGCACCAAAACTGACACCTAGTGACAAAGAATGAATATGCATTTTCATTATATTACATGCCAGATCAGAGCATGCAACAAATGGGCGGGCAATATGCTAATGTTTCATGTTGACATTAACATAAAACGGCTTGGAATTCATTTTGAAAACGACTTGTTCCAATGATTCAGAGTCGACTATTTCTTTTGTGAGACAATGACTTCATAGTCCGTGCACTTTCAGATTGAAAACTTTGCAGGATATTTTCGTTCACTTAGAGCATTGTTATTGCACATTGCATAAAAGGTAATAAAGGGGGAATTTTATAAATAAATAGATTTGTGTGTTTAGGCTGCTATTATAGTCCGTAAGAAGGAAAGCAAGGTGGAGGAATTGCAGGAGGCCCGTGAGGAGTTGGCGGCTGTGGAGAGAGAACTGAACATGAAGAGCAGTCAGGCACGAGAGCGTGGTGGAGCAGAGCTGATCCGTGGAGATGAGGTATTGATAACAGAGTAAAAATCCACAACACAGGGTTCAGGGTTCTCTCACAAATTCATCCAGTTTTATATAAATAAAATATGAAAATATTATTTATTATGTTAGAACTACTATTATAACAATTTAGATCACTTTACTTTTTGCAATGTACAGTATCTCACAAAAGTGAGTACACCCCTCACATTTTTGTGAATATTTTATTATATCTTTTCAAGGGACAACGCT
>JAUCNO010001814.1:122447-132599 GCA_032353835.1 Enteromius viviparus
ATACTGTAATAAATATACACAGTACACATACAGTAAACAAATGCTGTTTTATTATTTTGGGTACAATTGATCATTTAACAGCTCTCATATAAACGCAGAAAAAATAAAAAATGTAAGACTCAATTTCGTGAATTGTGAGATAAAAAACTATTAAAAAAAATGTTTCATTCTGTAGTAGAAACAGGCTTCTGTAACATCCAACATTAATGTTACAGATAAAACTACATTCAAAAATATTTAATATTTTAGAATATCAAATATCAATCATTAATTTCTAATGCAATAATTAGAATAGGCATTAGCAAATAACGTAAGACGTTACTTGTTTTTATTCATCTAGATGTGATTGTATTGCTATTGGCTGTCTATGATATTTTTGGTTAATGTAATTTTGGTCACAAAAGCAAACATAAAAAGTCATTAAAGAGGCAGAGACCATTATTACATTTTGATGAAATATAATGAAAAGATTTTGTTTTGGAACAACATGTTCTGATGAATCATGCACATTGACCAGGGACATTTATTATGGGAGTAAATAGGGTCATTATAAGATTGTCGCTACAAACGTTGGCTAATATGGTTCTGATCTTGTTTGATTTCTGGGCTGAAATTATTCAGCTCGCGGTTAAAAATGTTTTTCAGTAACACTGATTGTTTACTGTATGCAAATAATCAAACGTTTCAGTAAGTAATCTAATCAGATTGACAAGGCGAATAAACATTTGTTCTATTTATGCCTTGTTTGTGTTGTGGTGTTCAGCAATCTCTGGAGGCTCAGCGGGGGATCTCGGGCTACAGTGATACTCAGGAAGAGCTGGAGAGAGTCTCCGCTATCAAGAGCGAGCTGGACGAGATGAAGGGACGAACACTGGACGACATGTCTGAAATGGTGAGCTGGGCCGGGCAGATTGGAAAATGAAGATTTAGCTTTCTCCAAGAGTTCTGTTCTGTGTTTTGGGAGACTGTCAATATACATATTACATTGGGGAATGTTAATGAGTTGACAAACTTTCTAGAGGAAGTGGTTTTGGCGTATTAGAGCGTATTAGAGATAGTGGTGATTATTATATTTACTATGAGATACACTTATGTTCACATTCATAACATTCTTAATTAATCTTGGTGAGCAAAAGAAACTTATTTCAAGATCTTACTGACCCCACACTTTTGAATCATAATGTTTAAGGGTAAAATGTGTATTGTTCAGTTGTTTATGAAGCGTAATTCTTCTACTAACAGCAAAAAAAAGCCTAACAAAGTAATACACTATTTTTAATAGATAATAATAGTAATTTTAATGGTAACTCTTTAGTATCTTACCACTATTAACTAGTTGCTTTTAGTAACGCTTGTTAACTATTAACTATGACTTTTCCTTCAATAAATTCTTATTGATGCACAAGTTATAGTTAATGGTTTATTAACGGACCTTGGTCCAAAAAATGGTCCTTAAAATAAAGTGTGACCCTTTTTACCAAACATGCTTTTTTTATTATTAAAATATCATATATTAACAAGATAGTAAAACTCTGTTGTGGATACGGTTCTCTCTCGGGTTATCGTCTGAAGATTTGTGTTTATTTCAGGTAAAGAAGCTAAATTCTGTGATAGCAGAGAAGAAGTCTGCTTTGTCTCCGCTGATAAAGGACCTGAGAGTTTTGAGACAGGAACACGCAGTGAGTGATTGTTTAGCATCAAAGCTGAAGATACAAAGACATTTGTTTCTGTCCCTCATACTGAGAATCACTATCAGCTACAAAGACGCAATCAGCATATCAGCTCTGTCAGAATTGCATTCTCTTTTGTTTTGCTCGTTAAAACAGGAGCTCGCTCCAGAGTATGAGCAAAAGAAGGCTCAGTATGACACCTGTGCTGTGGGATTGGAGAGCAACAGGTCCAAGCTGGAACAGGTATTATGGATGTTCAAATTCCAACTCATAAATTCACAGATAGGCAACCAAGGCCTTAACCTGACTATTTTAGCATCTTATGAAATAATATTGAATATACATGAGCAGGCAGTGATTTAATGTCCTGATGTTATACAGGAAGTGAGGATGCTCAGGGAAGAGACGGCACAAGAAGAAAGCAGATATTATCACATTAACTGCATGAGAGAGGTAAAACCATATTCCTTTTAGACATCAGAGGTTTCTAGTCCTGTGGTTTTCTCTCACTCTCTCTCCTCGCCGGCCTCTCTTTCACAGATTACTGAGAGTCAAATGCAGAGGGCGGCGGATCAGAGTAAGATCAATCAGTCAATGGACTTACAGGTGCGGAGGACAGCTCTCAGGTAAGTAACTGAAGATATATCTGCTATAGATGAACCAAACGCTCCAGTGAAAAGACAGACGTGTACACAACACATGAATTCATGCTTCATAACTGACAAACAAACGATTCCTGAGAGACTCTTTTTGAGCTGGCAGCTCTCAGCACGCCTGCCTGCCTACTGCTCAGAATGGTTGTCTTTTGTTTCAGTTATGCTTCAAGTATCTATTCACCCATTACTGATCCATGCAGCCTACACATTCGAAAAGTTTAGCAGAATTTCTGTTAAATGTGGAGGCGGGCGATAGCTTTGTGGTTAAGGATTTAAGCTGTTAACACAAAGGTTGCCAGTTCAGTCCTAAGCAGGAGTGACTCAGGAATTGGAGAACCGCAATAATCATAAGTCAGAAGTCCTTTAACCATTGTCATATTAGATTTGTTTTTTTGTCCAAGCATTGCAATAAAGCTTATTTATTTAATTAAGCTGCAAAGACGCAATTTATGGTTTTCCATTTAATTGTAATTAAAGTAGTAAAATTTTAACTAAAATAAACATGCAAAAAATTTGCTTTTTACTTACATTAACAGCAAAATTACTGAAACTTTAACTAAAATTTTAAAATAAAACTAAATGAAAAAGGAAAATACTAATCTAAAATATTAATAACTACTAAGGACAGAAATGATGTTTATGCTGCTGTTCAGAAGTGATATTCAGAATGTTTAGGCTGCTATTTTGCATACACTCTAAGTACAAAGAAAAATATAAAAGATGTCAATATGACTTATGCACTATATTCCAGCTCTTTAGAAATCATACAGTAGTTTTGTGAGAAACATACTAATAATAAGTTGTTATTCACAAATGTATCTAATTTCCTTCTATAGATATAATTTGCATATGCAAATACAATATGGTTTTGAAATAGTGCACAAGGCATGTGGACTTTTTATGGTACTTTTATGTTTATCAAGACCTTTTTTTGGAGTTTGACTATTTGGCTTTACTGTATGAAAAAATATGGTTTTGCCAACGGAAATGAGTAGCTTGGACTTAAAAAAGTAAACAGATTTGGAAAAACACGAAAGAATATTTACATATTATACAATACTAAAAGAAGTATTACTTTAAAGAATCACTGTGTATCCTTCTATTACAGAGAGAAGTACATCGCTAACACGGCAGAGCAAGAGTCCTTGGGCAAGGTGAGGAGACTTGACCATCTGTCAAAGCTCTCTGACTCATGACTTGGATTCATCAGGTCGTTTACTTGTCTTTATCTCATCTGTCGGGGTCAACTTGGTGTTAGTTAAGAGCGGGGGGCCTGGCCTCTGCGATTTTTCTGCCAATCGTTGCGGAGCATGCAATCAGTGTCACGCCACATTGTGCCAGTGTTAGAACAAAGCTTGTGTAATCATTGCCCTGATGTACAACCAGTGGACCACCCTCTCAGCACAGTGAAAGGAGAGACAACAGCATGCCAAACTCTCTCATAACTGTCTATCCTGCCCTTTAACTGTTTACTGCTGCTACTTTACAAGCTTTATGAATCTACGAATTATGCCAAAATTGACTGTTGGCATATGGGTACAATATATTTAATGGCTCAGCAAGAATTTTTTAATTCAGATCAGGTATCATGGGGCGGTTTTTTGCACCAGCCATGCTTTGAACATATATAAATGATTGTTTTGAATCTCCAATTAGCATTGGAAAATGTAGCACTAGGCAATGAACATTGTGTTTCTGTTGGCTTGCAGGTTCTACGTCAGCAGGTGAAGCAGGTGCGAGAGAATCAGGAGCCCAATATGAGACAGATGAAGATGTGGAAGGACCTGGAGACGCTATTGGAGTGCAAGAAGCAGTGCTACCTCAAGGCTCAAAGCCAGGCACCTATTGGGCACGTCATCCAGGATGTTGGCAAGGATATGCTGGTTCTATGATGCCATTTCCCTTTTAAAAGTTGTTTTTCTGGTCATTATAAAATGAATTATATAAATAACTGTATATATTATTGAATATGTAGAATTGTATGTATATTGATTTGTATATTTAGCAATAGTTCACCCAAAAATGTGCTGAAAAATTACTTACTCTCAGGCCATCCGGGATGTAGATGAGTTCTTCATCAGAACAGATTTGGAGAGAATTAGCATTACATCTCTTGCTCACAGTGATCCTCTGCAGTGAATGGGTGCAGTAAGAATGAGAATACTGTAGGCTGATAAAAAGATCACAATGATCCACATACATCTCGGCCAGAAGTCCATAATAACACTTCATACATTGAAAAAGTCCACTATCTGTCATCCTCTCACAAAAAAATTCATCAACAAATCTGTTTTTGAACAATTTTCAGCATGTAAACAGTGCTTAATCTGTGCATATTTCTCTCCTGATTCAGACAAGATGACTTTTTCACTGGAGAAAGCAATATAATCATAAAGGACTAGTATTTTAGGCAGAAACAATGGTTTGAAGAAAAACGTCTTAATGTTCACCATTTTACCACAACACATTAATCAATGGAATTGAGTCGTGTGGATTACTGTAATGTTTTATCAGCTTTTTGAACTCTCATTTCGTCTGCACGCATTCACTGCAAATCTATTGGTGAGCAAACTCATTAACATCTTGGCAGGCCGTAGGGTAAGCAGATTTCAAGCTAATTTTCATTTGTGAGTGAACTGTTTATATAATTGCATTCAGAAGTGAAAAAACTCATATCCTAAGAGCCGTCTGGGTAAGGGGGTTCAAAACTCTCTGACACACTAAGTCACTAGTCTCGGGTTCGACACGTCTTTAAGAACAGAGCTCCAGTCTGTATGTCCAAAGATAATGCCCTACAAAGTGCTACACTTTGGATGTGTCTGCGCTCCAGGTTATTTTGGGAAACAACAGCCATGACCTTGGGCAGAAGAGCTGTCCAATTTAGGAATTCAATTGGATCTCCTTTTGTTGCTCTGTCAGGATAGTGCTACAGTAGTAAACAGACCGACCAATCATCATGTGTGAGTAGCTTGTTTTCTCTTTTTTTCTTTCTTTTTGCACTGTATGGACAAGTGAGACGTCTGCAAGGCTACTTCCCCTCTGTACGTTTTTGAAAATCTATACAAAATGTATCAAAGTCACAAACATTGTAAATTAAAGATTTATGCAGTTAATTGTATATATATATATTTTTTTGTAACATTCTAATGTGGATTATTCCACTGTTCAGATTATGTATATTAATCCTGCAGCTACAGGTGCCATTCTGGTGATACTTTTTAAAATATAGAGTAGGATGTTTTCTTAATCTTTTTCTGCTTCGTGCATCCATTCATCCAGAATGTTTGGATGAGATTCAATATCACAACAGCATACCCATAAGCACATATAAATGGACCCTTTCTATAAAAATGTATATGCTAGAGCTCCAAGGTGGTAATTAATTCATTTATTCATATATTAATAATATTATAATATGCACAGGTCACCCTGAGTAGGTGTAAGCACTGCAACCTGGCGTACTGTTGTGTAGCAGTGTGTGTGCAGTATAATGGACATCTGGACGCCTAAATTATTTAATCATGAGTCCGCCTCATTTAAAATGGCCTCATCATAATCACAATAATCACAATTTCAATGGCTAAAGTTTATATTAGCTTTACTTTCCAAAAGTGTATTAAGTAATAAAAAAAGAATACATATTTTTATAATTTCATTTTTATACCGTTTTCTATTTATTATTATAAAATACTGAAATAATTTAGTTTAACCTTGAATACATGTGAATGAACATTCATTATTATTTTAAGGTTTTAAAAAAAATCACACTCTTAAATAACACTATCATGTTTTCAAATGACTTAAAAGTACATGTAAATGCAAAAATACATTTAAATATATATGTGTGTGTGTGCATCCGCTATATTTTCAAACGTTCAATAAAATTTCTTATATACAAACACACGCAATAAAAACACTTGTAGACAGCTTTCTAAGAACACCGTTTACCTATGGGTTGAAGCGTACCTGCGTTGAAGGGGCGGGGCAAAAGTTATAGCAGCTGCATTGAGTGACAATTTGTTATACCAATAAGCAAGCGGCTTTCTCAATCTTCGTCATTGCTTCTCGAGCCAAAGACTATTGATTGGATGTGGATGGGCTCCCTGGACACGCGTTGCCCAATCAGCGTCGTCCACATGCGGCAGTGAGACGGTAGTGAGTCTCTTGCGATAAAACAAGAGTAAACGCCGCTTCCATCACCACTGAACAGGAGAGAAGGACGGCAAAGGGGTCGACCGTCACATTTCCAGGCAGGCAGAGGCTTGGACGGGGGGTGAATGTGATGTACTAAGCAAGGATCTTTTCATTTGGCTTCCACTGACTCCCAGTTGTTTGGGAAACAAGAAGAAGATAGAGGAACTCTTGTGTTTGGATAAGATTCCTGGAAGGTGCATTTGCCCATCTCAACTTTCTGCATATGTTCTTCATTCAATGTCAATGCATGTGTCACTTATAGGCATATTCGTATCTTTTTTTTTCTTTTTTTTTGCCCAAGGTAGTTTTCTTGAGCGGGATACTCTTCCCATCTAACCATGGAAAACGCTCACACCAAGAGTGTGGAAGAAGTTTATAGTTATTTCAGCGTCAACGAGAGCACGGGATTGACTTTAGACCAGGTGAAACGGCAGAGAGAGAAATGGGGTCCTAACGGTACGTCTGATATTTTGTGTTTTTTATGTTCTTCACGACCAGCGATGCTCGACAGACGCGTTGAAGTTGATATGAAATTGTTACATTTGTTGCAATCAGCCGGCTGGAGCGTTCGAAACAGCTGACGTCATCAAACACGTTTTTATGGCAAGCCACTGTAACATTGCTTTTTGTAATTTAAACTAGTGTTGTTTTTATGCTTCTAGCGCCTATGTAAATTTTTAGTAAACAATGCATTAGTGACTAGTACATTTCAAACTTTTCTACTACTTCGTTTTCAGTTTTCCCTAAATGAATAGATACTAGTTTTGAAATCCAGTTGTTACTTTCATGGCCGTTTTCCTGGATAGGGATTAGATTAAGCCAGGACTAGACCTTTGCTAATTTATGACATTTAAGAATTTTTAGAAACATGTCTTACAAAAATGTCTGTGAGCATTTAAAGACCAAACAATGTCAATGGTGTATTTTAAGATATCTCAGTGCAAGCCTTTTCCAGTTTAGACAGCTCTTAACATTTATTTTAATCTAGGACTAGTCTTAAACCCTGTTTGGGAAACTGCCCCTCAGTGTTTTAAGATTATTGGTCAAGATATGTAATAGTAGTCATTCTGAATGGTCACTGACTAATAAAGTAGAAATTTGCAGCTAATGAGGTAAATTATAGAAATGACACCAATAACAACTGGGTTTTATTAGACACAACATAAAGGAACAGCTACTAGTAAAACTAGATTAGGTTCCAGCCACATTGGGGACCAGTTGAAAAAAAGGTTTACACTTGTCTTAAAAGTTAGTCATATCTTTTGAGTTTTTCCCCCTTTAATTTTCCCTTCAAAATTCGAAATTTGGGTACATGAAAACGTAGATTTGACTAAGTTTGGTTGACTGCTAGTTGGTCAAACTAGATCTTAAGACACTGTCTTACCATGGAGGCTAAGCTTAATGTCCCTTGGACTACAAGCTGGTCTGAATTACAGATTCAAAAAGAAATTGGGCACTTGTCTTTACTTTCAAAAATATGTAAAAGTGTATATGTAAAACTACAGATTAGTGACTTTCACTAATAGCCACCGTAATGATTAGTTCTATTAAAGAATAATAATAATTGTGTTGCATTCCTTTGCTCAACAGAATCATGTGTGATTAGTTATAATACACAAAACTGTAAAAATGCTTAAAACAAAAAGCAGTGCAACATAACAGATCTTAATTTTATTGCTGCAATTGACGCATTTAATTCATTTTCATAATAGATATGATTTCATACAACTCTGCGGAAGTTTTGTTCAAATTAGTGCCTTTTTTTTCTCCAAGACCGCTTGGCCAGAGGAAGGCTAAGCCTTCATAGGCTTTAAACACGCATTGCTTATGATGAAATAGCTCACAGTTGATATAATACGTGTGAAAACCATCAAAATTAATGCTAAAGTTTTAAGGGAGAAATGTTAAAATGGCTTGCCATACACATTTTCATTAGACTTTGACAAGGTGGAAGACAGGCACACACAGGCCAAAATAAGCTGGAAGAGATATTTAAATCCCTTCCGCTTTATGTTGTTGTACAATCAAAGCAAGCATAGCTGTGGCTGGTCTCCAGTCTTCCTCTTTCATCAGTTATACAGTGTCATGTTTTCATGAAGACAAAATAAAAAAAAATCCTGTCAGCACCCGGCTCAGACACCGCTTATAAATGTTTCACAGCATGCACTCAAAAAGGGGCCAAATATTCACTCTTTTGGATTACAATTAAGATTAGTTTTTCTCTGAGAGTGTATGGTGCTTAAACTTGGTTGTTACTGCTTAAAATATCTGCCTAAGTATTATATGGGATCTTGAGAGTAACATGCAAGACATATTTAATCTTTGAGTTTCTCATAAGGTTACAGTTCGTAATGAGAAGTGTAATTGTGTTTCAGCCAATGTCAAAACAGTTTCTGCTTGGGAATGTATTCACAGTGTACTTTTGTAACACTATAATTTGTCTTTTTCATATCCTTCAATAAACCACACAGAGTTGCCTGCTGAGGAAGGTAATATTACATTTCAAACTATAACATGATGTTATCCTCATGTGATTCTGATCACTTTAATGTTGATGTTTGACAGGAAAATCTATATGGGAACTTGTCATTGAGCAGTTTGAAGATTTACTTGTGCGGATTCTTCTTCTGGCAGCTTGTATATCTTTTGTAAGTACATTTTGGTAACATGTTCTGGCAGGTTTCTGCAGTTATTGTTATTGTGCAATGTTCCTTGAGTGCAAATAGGGTTGGTATAGCCATTTCTCAGACATGATTCAGCACTTATGTCAGGTGTTAATTGCTTTACGCTAGAAACAAACCACAGCAATGCATGCACTGAAATAAACACCGACTGCTATCCGGAAGGGCTGGGAAAGTGAAGATGTCTTGTTAGCTCCTCGAGTCTTACATGCCTCGTATTGGGTTACTCACGGATCAGAAGGGCTAAACAGCTGAGGAAGCGGAACTCCTTAGGAATGGTGACAACGGCATTCAGTGAGATTGAGTGTCTGTCACTAGCTGCCAAACAAGATGTCTTGTTAGTGAACTGCTGTTTTTAGCTGTGTTTTACCACAGAATGAAAAGGCAGTGTGCTCGGAGACGTGAAAGGGTCATGTCATTACGCTGTCAATCACATTTATGAATTGGATCAGTATATAATATAGTGGTGGTTTAGCCTAGCGGTTAAAGATGTGCCCTAGCAAATACAGGTTGTTAGTAAAAAAATGGACATGGGTTATACGTTATTTTTGTCTGTGTAGTAATTCATATCCTATATAAAAGAGATGATATTAAATTAAAAGATAATTCAATCATGCATTCATTTTATTAATTTGTCAAATGATTAATGATTGCCTAATTTATGCATGTGTACTGTGTGTGTGTGTGTATATGTAAATATAGACAGCAAATACATGGAAATATTTTCAACATTTATACAGTGTGTGTGTATAAAGTAGTAGTATTAATAGTAATAATAATAAAAAATATACACAGAACACACATTTATTATGGAAATGAAAACTTATTTTGGATGTGATTTAATCATTTGACAGCACTAAATTAAATCTAGATTTTATCGAATTGTTTAAAATCACTATTAGAATTTACTATAAAGTAAATACGAATGTATACGGTATATATTAGTGCTGG
>JAUCNO010001814.1:137154-149137 GCA_032353835.1 Enteromius viviparus
AAGACATGGACATCTTGGATGACATGGTGGTGAGTAAATTATCAGCAAAAGTTTTTTTGAAAGTGAACTTCTTTAAATGACAAGCGGTGGCATGTTTAGTTCTGTCCCTTTAAGAGCTGCACACATCTAATATACTGGAACGTTTTCTCTTGATTGTTTACTTTTACTTTAGACACAGGCAACAGTGTTTAACACTGTGTGTTTGTAACAGTATTACCACAATCACATGTGATAAATATCTTAGTTGAGTAATTAGGCGCTATTTGACAGGCTTTAGTGTGCGAGCGCTTCAAGTGTACGCACTGGTAAAGCGCATCTGGAAAGCACACATACAAAGTGTTTAATTGTCAAGACTTTAAAGCAAATAATGTACTTTTGTGGTTGCGAATCAGTGCAGTGTCCGGTGAGTGTAATTCTAGCATTGAGTTAACACTGATGTGAATGTTTATCACGTTGTACAGCAAACGGAGATGATAAAATAGTACGATCCTACGATATTCCTTAAAAAGTAAGAAAAAATGCATTGTTCGTGATCAAAAATCGTCCTATCGCCCACCCCTAAATGGACCTAAATAAGCATTAATCATGCTTACACCTATATTACACTTACACTATTTATGATATGGAACAATTACACATTACTAACAATAAAATGAATAAAAAAATAAAAATAATTTTAGATTAAAAATTAGATTAGCAATTAGATTAAAAATGAAAAAAATAATAGTTTTTTTTTCTTTTATTTAGTAAACACATTCTTGATGTTATTACAAAATTTGCACAGCCAAATCTGTTTTTTGTCATAAAATCAAAAGACACTGGCAATTTATACTTAAAAAATTTATATATTTTTTTGTTTTTTAATCTTAAATACCTAACACCATAAGAAATGGTCCACATGATTCCACACACCATATCAAGTCACCTTCTTTGTCTTTAACATAATAATATGGGATTGAAATGTCATGAAGGTGGGTAAATAAATGTCATTTAAATGTGTCTGTTTCTTTAATGTTTTTTGAAGAAAAAATTTTTTACAGAACAAAGCTGGCGGGTCTTCACTCTACCCAAGTTTTAACCCTTTGAGACGGAAAAACAAACTCTCTGTGCAAACAGATTAAAATCATGAAACATTTCTGCAAAAAAGCCTGGGATGTCACATAATTCATATGCTCCTGGCAGCCCCGGGTCTGCTGGCACGAGGGGAGCTCTAGTATTTATAGATGACAGAATAACAGCTTGATGTCTTAACTGTGCACTGATACAGGGATAAGCAGGTGCTTAAACGTCTCTCTCTGTGCACCCTGACATCTCTGTTGTACTGACAGAGCACAACCATGAATCAAATACAATTAAACAGTCATTAAACCATCTTAAAAGAGTCTGCAACAAAGTCAGGAAGATCCTATGATGAATGTAAACTTAAGATGCAATGAACCAATGACAATGCTGTCCGATACTTGGTGACAAAAGCTTGTCACGTCGTCAGTTTGTCAACTGTTTTAAGTTTCAAAACATCCATGCTTTATTTTGTAATATATTTAATATTGTCTAATGTGAAATTCTCCTTACTTAAAAAACCTAAGGCCTCAGGAAGAAGTGGACCTTGAGATTCTTGAGACAAAACACATCAGAACATAATGAGGGTGAGTGACAGCTAGTAGCCAAAGGCTAAACATGCTTCCCTTTAATTAACTCTTGCTCTATTCACTCTCAAATCCAACTGGACCAACTTTAACAGACTGCAGAATCTGAACAGATTACATACTCACTAAAACTCCAATTAGCAAAATATTAAGATGGTCTTTACTCGCACACAAACAAATCTGCACCATCATTTAGTACAACTCAAATATTTTGGCGTCACATGGAGACACTATGCTTGTAATTTTTTCCTCTGAGGTCCTTCTTTAAGAAAGAAAAATCTATTTAATATATTTAGTTTTGCACCACAGTTATAATTAAGCCCCACTACAATAATAAAAAATGATGCTTATTCCTGGTCTAACTTCTAATGTTTCATAATGACCATAATTAAAATAAAAAACACATCTTATTCTAAATACCGACTGATATCTAATATCCACGCCGCAGGTCTACTGGCAAGGAGACAATGGCCAAAAACAGCTATACTAAAAGCAGCAAGTGCATTAATCGTGGGTTACTTGCATGGCAGAAGCCTCCGCATCGATCGTGTTTACAGTGGGGCTGGAGCGCAGACAGCGCAGAAGCATCAATACTTCTGAAGAGAAGCTTGCTTTGGCATCACGCCCGTTTCTGCCTGCACCCCGTCCAGCCCAGACACACCTAATCCTGCTGTAATGCTCAGAGTGTGGGAAAACATCTGGCCTACCACACAGAGGGCAGAAGAAGCTCACAAACCGTCCTGATGCTGTACTGCTTCACTTTAATGAGACCAGTACAACACGGACATTTAGTTAAGTTTTTCAGACTGGGGGGAAACAGCTTTGACCTCAAAAGTCAACATGAAACTGAATTTAAGCCAATTTACCTTCTTAAATAAAGTCTACTCGCAACTGATGAAGTATGCACCATTGATTCAAACTGTTTATGTATGATTTTTTCTGTTTATTACTGTGAAGCTGCTTTGAAACAGTTTATACTGTATGAAGCTCTAACAAGGAATGTGACTTGACTCCTAGGTTGTATTATGCATTTCATCAGTCATGATTAATCTAAACTAAAATGTTTTATTTTCACAACCATTAAAGGTGAAGCAGGCCATTTCTAAACCACTAGTGGCAACAAACTGAATTGAAACAAAAAAAAAAAGCAAAAGTTACAGGCAGTGTCATTTAAACATAATAGAGATATTATTATGCTTTAATTAGTATTCTTTTTTTATTTTTCAGTTTTCATTAGAATTTTTTTATTTGGGGGTTTTTCTGTGTTTTTGTTATATATTTTTAGCCTATATAAGTATACTAAATTTTAAATTAAAAACCAAAACAAATAAAACATAAAATGTTAAATAAATTTACTTTGCTGGAAAAGGATTAATCACATCCAAAATAAAAGTTTTTGTGAACATTATGTGTGAGTACTCTGTATTTATTAAGTATATATAAAAGACACACATACAGTACATATTTAGAAAATATTTATATGTATTTTTGTGTATATTTTAACATACAATTTACTTTATATATAAATATATTTAATTGATAAACATAAAATAGTTTTCTTAAATATATACACAAACAATCCTTGCAACTAATGGCTGCCCAGCACTAATATACAAATTTTACAATGCAAATATAGTGCTAATAATAAAATTATTAAGAAATAAATAGCCAATATAATGCAATTACAATTGAAAATATTAATATAAAAATAGAACAGAAAAAGATGCACAACCACTAAACTGTAAAAAAAAAAAAAAAATTAACAAGTGTCAATAAAGCACCTCTGGGCAAGAAGAGGCATGAAACATTTCAAAACAATTCAATATGACCACAAAAAAAAGTTTATTTATTGAATGACTTAAAAAGACACCTACCAGTGATGTTTCAAGAGCTTTTCTGTGCAACAGCAAAGCTAAAAGATTTGATTTTGCTTGAGGAAGCTGACCTGCGTACACCTACTATTAAACAAACAGTGTGCAGAGAGCAATGAGGAGTAGCTGCTATTGATTAAGCACTTTAACCCCAGCAAAAAAACCTGCCACACATTCACCAATTCATGCAGGAAACCTGAACAGGTGATCTGCTACTGCAAAACACTCTTCACCCTTTAATAACCCATTACTTAAGCCTCAAATTAAGAATCAAACCACTGCTTTGTGCTGTGTTTCCAAAAAAAAGAAATAAAGAAATACAGAGCGTGTCTCCTGGTCTATCATAATGCTACCTGCATCACCTAAGGGCGAAGCATCAAAGAACTCAAGAACAGAGCACAGGCATCCTGTGAAATTGCATTTACAGTAAGAATAGCAAATCTTGTTCAATAACACTTAGGACAGAAGACCTACTCAAGATCAAAAGAAGTCAAAGCACTCAGCCGTAATGGATATTGAGCAAATGTTGGTTCTGCTGTGAGAACACCCACATCTATTGAATCTCAAGTGTGTGCTCTTCTGGCAAGACGTGGTGCGCGTTCTATTGAGAGGATTCGCTCGAGGACCTTGATCCAAAGAGAACGTAATTTTACAGCTCTTTCAGGAACAAAAGAAGAGTTACTAGACGAGAAGTCACACAATTCTATTTTCTGTCGAATTAAGCAGACGGACTTGGCAGGCTTTTTTACATTTCAAACTTCTCACGTTGCTTTAAGTAAATCACAGATACAAGCTATAATGCGTCTCATTGATGTGCAGCGAATTAGATCATCAAACTGCAGACTTGCTTCCTCTTGATTATAGTATTAAAGCATTATTAGACGCAAGACGATAGGAGTCTGACGCCCATGATGACGTAAAAGTCTTGTATTTATGTTCGTCTGGAATTTGTGAATGGAGGTCAAGCATCTTTTAAAACGAAATGAAGACAAACCAAAGCGATGTTGCAAAATATACCTTTTAACTTTACTATGAATCTGTTCACTTAGCTAATATATTGCTGTGTATAATAGGGCTGTGCAATTCATTGAAATCGTATCTAAATCACGATGCGAACATGCGCAATTTGTAAACAGCCTTACAGCCCGATTTTTTGCACGCTCCCTCTTCCCGCAGTACGCCATTTAGACCAATCACAACGCAGGGCACCTAAACAGAGTGAATAAATATGTAAAGATACAATGCTGTCAGAAAAGCCAGTGTAATGCCGAATTTTGACCCCTGCCAGATTAAGACTCCCCTAGTAGTAGTGTTAGGTGTGGGGGAGGGGTCAGGATTACTATTGATTTCAACAAGGGGAGTCAAAATTCCGCAGGGAGTCAAAATTCAGCACAACACTGGCTCAATCGTGCGCTACGTGCTTTCATGTGTGTTTCCGGTAACTTACAGTAAAGGACAAATAAGCTGCGTTTTATCCCGTCAGTTTTCCACCGGATTCGCTCCCTCGTCAGTTTTGTGTTCTGCGCGCACCGTGCGATTCAAATGCTCCGCATTCCACACAAATTTAAAAGCTGTAGTCGGTTAATGAAGATTTAAAGAAAGAACACGCAGCTAAATTAGACTCTTGTCTTGTCAAACAGTGAAAAAACTTTCAGTTTTGTGGACATCACCATCTTTGATATTACTTCAGTCACAGTTGCTATGGTTACTGGTAAGGAATATAGGCTTGACTTCCATCGCAATATTGTTTAAGAAAATTATGATTGGTTTCTTTTTCGCACAGACCTAGTGTAGAACACACACACAAAAAATACAATATGAATCTAATAACATACCAAAGAATAGGACTGATAAGCCATATTTTAATCATGAATATGATTTCTGCTCCTTTTGATTCATTTGAAAGTCTGCAATGTTTTCCAACTGGTTATTGATCCTGAAAACATTTTATTTTGTTGGCATGTAATCAGAAAATAAATCCCCCAATCATAGCTTTTCTTCTAAATGGATATATTTTCTGCCTAGTGTTTTAGTTCTTCCCAAACGGGCAAACTCAGTTTTATGTAGAAGGAAAAAAACTTTTCTGTCTATTATATTTTATTAAATTAAATTTTTATATTATTTATTTTAAATATATTTTTATTCTGCAAGGATGCATTAAATTGATCGATAGTGAAGAATAGCAAAGACACATAATACAGTAGTCAACTTTTTAAGTAGATCAAGAAAGTTTAGAACGCATTTTAAATGACATTTTTTAAAATATATATATATATATATATTTAAATAGAAAGCAGTTATTTTAAAATGTATTATTTCACAACCTTACTGTTTTTTTACTACATTTTTATCAAATAAATGCAGACCTGATGAGCATAGAGACATCTTAAACATTTAAAAGAAAATATTTCTATATGTATTTTGAACATTACATACACCTTTTTTAAGGTCTGGGGGGGGGAAAAAATCTTTTAACATCATCTAAGACTGTGGAAACCCTGGACCACATCAAGGTGACCCTTTATTCCGTATTGAACATATTTCTGGAGTGACATATGGCTCAAGTCTGAATAGACCATTTACCTCATTCGTCATTTAAATTTCATTCCATTACCTTTAAATCTCCTGTATGTGTTGCATATAAAGGCTATAATGCAATGGGAATCAGCAAAATGTTGACAACTTACTTTATTGGACCATTTGTAAGCCTGGAGCAGCTGGCTGTAGAGAGGTGTTTTGTCCTGAACCGGGTCTAAACTGAGCAGTCCACTGTTGTGTAAGGGGTGACTCTCTGATGGCCTGCCAACCAAAGTACTGAGACGCTCCAATTCACTGCAGAAACAAAAACAAAGGCTGGAACGGTGTTTTTTTATATAATAAATAAAACCAATGTCATATATATGATTACATCTTTTTAATTATGGTTGCCAAAGCAGAGCTAAAATTAAGATATTTTGATTTACTGAGCCATAATTAAAAATATATCAGTAACGTTAATAAAAACACACCATGATACATTAAAATCAATCCTTAATCGATTTTCATGCCGATAGCAGTAGGAAGTACCTTGTTACCACGGTTTATTACAATAATACTTAATTTTGCCAGTGACTATGGTTAACTTTATAATATTTCACACGGTTATTGAATGCTCAGACAATTAACGTTAACTCACTTTAAATCGCGATTGACTGACTGCAAGTTATCTTGGAATTCAGTTATAAATACTTTCTCCCGCCCTTCAAGAGTCTCCTTATTTTTCATCCCATCTTTAAGAGAATCGAACACCCTAGTGACACTCGATCGAAGAGCCTGGATGGCATTAATCGCTTGAGAAAACGCTTCTAAATTCACTCCAACATTCATAACGTCCGCCATGTCTGCTGCGTCTGCGAGCACTGGCGCACGAGTGACGTCACTGGCGCTAAAGGGATGATGGGATATGTAGTTTCTAACGCGGTCGCGATCGTTCACTTTTGTATTTGTATTAATTGTAGTCTAACACAAGCAAATTTATTGCCATATACATGTTTCGTTGTTTAATAAAAATCTTAATTATAAGAAAATTGCTCAAATGACGAAAGCTAAGTTTTGGAAAGGAGAAGTTTATATTTTCTGCTACTCGGTCATGTTCTGCGTCACGGAGAGTAGGCTATGGCTGTGTATGGCGTCGTGCTTGGACAGCTACCATAAACAGCGCCATTAAACGACACAACACTACCTATTTGAATACTTAAATAAAAGTTATTTAGGTTAAAAGTGCAACATGTTACTTGCAATGCGGTTGTTTTGTGTATTTGTTTGTAATATTTATTGCTCACCTTAAAATTGTACACCTCATATAAAATTCAATTTCACCTCCTTTTCACCACACATATCCTTTTTTTTTTACTGAACATTTACTTAAAAATTACATAAAAGAGAACGTTTTATTAATTTATTTAAGTTTTACTTAATTTTAAGTTAAATAATAATTTATTTTATTTTATTTAAATGTAAGTTTTCTGTCCATTGTTTTTACCTCCGCCAAATATGCCACAATTATTGTAGCGTATTAAGCTTTTGGTATTTTTTTTTATGTGCTATTAATTATTCGAGTATTTATTTAAACAAGATATCACAGGTTTACATCAGTCATACAGAATCTAGGCTATCTGCTGTAAGGGTTTGATTTGTTAAACATGTAGTACGCTGTGAGAGGAGACTGAAAATCCTCAGCCTCTGATCTGTCTCTTTAAGCAGGCGGACTGCTTCATCTGCTGCTGGGACGGTTCAGCTCTTCAGCCCCGTAGATAAACTTCTACTCCACACTAGTTAGACTAGACAAGGCAGGCAGTTTACAGCTGCCAAAAGTGTTTTCATCGGGGTCTGCGAAAGACAAATGAAAGTCAGATATCGCGATGCGCGGATAGATAGGAACAGAGTGAATGGAGCAGGAGCGCGGATGGAATAAGACAGGATGGGAATGGGAGGTGTAGTACTCTGAAGTCTGTCCTTGAGCGCACAGGACAGAGGCATCAATGAAGGCAGGGACAGAAACTTTAAATGCACGTTTTTCAGAAAATACTTGATTCGCTTCGGAGCGGTCTGGATGTAGGGCATCAATCTAGAATGCTTTCCAACAAACTACGCGGCAGCCGAAGAAAGCACGAAGGAGCAAGCGTCTGCTGTGATCTACGGAGAGGAGTAACGTGTGCATGTGTTTCTCATCCATCTCAAGTGATATGGCAGGGAACTGACTGAGAGAGAGAGAGAGTTTATACAGAAGAAATTCATCTGGGAACAGTAAAAGGTGCTGATCTCTGGAACCAAGGTAAGGTTACTCAAGTGTGCTACTTACTTAGTCTAAATATTTCTGGTCATGGAATATTCTCAGCCTCTTTATACGCGCTCTGAACATGGCCAGCATTTCAGAAGATGTTCTTTGATAAATTCACGTAACTTTAGCTTATGAGAAATAGGTTATAGTGTCTTAAAATGTTTTGGGGAAAGTGCTTTTAAGTAAACTTGCTCGCTCAGTTTTCTAACAATTTATTTGCTCAGTTCTTTAGTTATTCATTTGCAATATCGCAATGTTGCGCGCATTTCATGTTATATCATAATTTATTTATTCCCATTCTTTGGGAGCTTGTCCCTTTCGGATGACCTACTTAACCGTGTACAAAAAAAGATCTTAAAAAGATTTCCACTCCGAAATCGAGTAAAAGTTTATAGCCTAGTGCATAAGGAAGACGCTTGGAGAAAGTGGCAGGTTCTCGAAGCACTGCATTAAAAGTTCGCTACATTATCACAAAATAACCGAAATTTGCTGAATTTTGACGTAAAATACAGTAAAGGCGTTTTAATCATCTGGCGTCTGTTTACTTTACATTTCCTAACTGAAATTGCCTACATAATATAATGGTAACTGACAAACCTTCTGCTTTGTTTTTATAAAATGTGCTAATAAAAACACAGCTGTACAATATAATAACAGATAACATAGGCTGTATCTCAAGATAATGTGACAAGTGAAAACTTAAAACACTATCAGAGCAGCACATGATATAAAAAAGGCAATAAACCTTAAATAACATAACATTTGATCTAAAACACAAGGTATTCCATACTTTTTTTAATAAAAGTCATCATTTTGGCAAAATAGTATACATTATTTCTTCCTAAATGTTCATTTTCTTTTTAAAGTACGATGCAATTGCATGCATTGTCTTTTAAAATATATTTTACTGTATGTTATGTAGCTGTGTGAAATATATGTTGCTTATTTCCATTTTGTTTTTTCCTCTATTTCCTAGAAAACCCATCAGAAATGAAACAGCTATTCTCATCACACATGAATCTTAGACTGGACTCTGACACCAGGCATGTTCTGATTGTGCATGAATCACTGAATGCACTTCCTGTCTCTGAACTGAAGTGACATTCATCCCTGGACTTGAAGTTAGGTGCCCCGTATAGAAATTGAACATTGAATTTTGAAGATGTCAAAACAGATTTAAAAAAAAAAAAAAAAAAAAATCACATCTCAGCGGGAACACATTTTACATTAACTCGCACACAGTTTTCCACAGAGGACCAGACTTTGCCCTTTTGGCACCATGATGGATATTGGAAATATCTAAATAAGTTCCATGCTGATACACCTAATAGCTGTGGCACCCCTTGCCTTTATCTCATGCCCATGGACCCATCCAGTGCCATGCTCTCACAGGCATTCCTGCTCTTACAGTGCATTATTCTGACTCTCGGCCAGTACGATATCTGTAAGTCGCTGGTCAGCACAGACGATGGACCAACATGGGAATATTATGCTTGCCAGCCCAAACCCATGTCCATGAAGGAGTACATGCAGATTAGAGTGGAGCCTCCCGATATCACATGTGGGAATCCACCGGAGAGGTTCTGCACTCTGGTAAGTTTGGACTGGATTGCTTTTGGCTCTGCTGCTTTGTCAGTTACATCTGCTCCAGTGGAACAGCTTGTGTTTCCATGCAAATATAGTTTGCAATCATGTTTATTTATGATAGTGCAAGTTTGATAGTCACTCGAGTTTTGGGACTTTGGAAGCTGCATAGCAAATTCATCACATATATGCCCCTAACATGATTATTATTGCAAAATTGGAAGTGATTCATTGTATTAAAATCTTTTAAATGTTTTAATGTTGAATTTTTTAAAAAAAAATATTGCCAACCGAAGAGTTTGCAGTGTGTAAGTATAAAGGAAACTATTCAGTGACCTGCATTTAAAAAAAATAAACTTCTACAGAAGAAAAAGTCATTCTGGTTTGAATGACTGATGAAAGATGTGATGACAAAATTTCATTTTTAGCTGTACTGTCCCTTTAAAAAGGCAAATAATCAGACACAAAAATAGTTAGGCTGTGTCTATTTTTAGTACGAGAGGATAAAAGACAGCACAGAGATCTAACATTACAGTGAGATCTGACACATGAATACTAAAAAGTCTCCAAGTAACCCTGATATGTCTACACACAGATTATGCAGTAATCTGCAACATGTGGCCATTAACAATGTGTTCGCACAGACAGTCAACAAAGCCCGAGTCGATGTGTAAATTTGCCCACACAGCTGTTATTCAGTGTAGTTTCCCTCCGCGCACGAGACAGCAGCCACGGCAGGATTATCTGTGTAAATCAACTCAGGTTTAGCACCGAGCGTGAGGGCGCAAACAATCTGCGTCTTTCCAGGGTTATCTGGTGAGCGATCCACACCACATTCGGGATACTCTGCAACGTACTCGGGATGAGAGATTAGGGCAATCACAAACGTGAAAATATTATCCGTTCTATACCAGCATTGTTTGAAGGGGTGAATTTTAGGCCCTCTTTCAGGTTGGTAAGGTACGAGTGTAGTCAAAGTTAATCTCCATCAGAGATGCTTTGGGAATTTAGCCAGAAGCTTGATTGCACAATAATCGGATAGAGGATTTGTCCAGCTGGACTGACACTACGCATGAGGCCCGGAGACGGAGTGCTGCCTCTGACGGGGTGCTAATTCACACATTTAGACTGTGTGGATAAAGGACAGGATGCCGTGGAGGGGGCGGACCAGACATGGCTCATTCAATGACATCATTCTCTCAGCGGCTCACACCGTGACAGCGGGTGGGTAGCCGGACTGTGAAGAGAGTCTGAATTCAGTAACCAAAATCGTTTTTTAAAGAGGCAAATGTACTACAAAGGCATAGTGATTCGAAAGTGATGGATTTAGTTGTCAAGAGTAGAAAGTAGGAGTTCATGGTTTTCAAATTCACAGATCTTTGAAGCTTGAAGTTGTTTTGCTGTAACCTGTAGGAAGGCTGTAGAAATGTCACAGATACATGAATAGTGGTTAACTGATATGGGTTGCCTTGTAACTGGGATCTTTTCAGCTTGAGATATACCTGTCCCTCGATCTTTCAGATTGGGTGTAAAGCCATTGCTGGGGTTTTCTATGCAATTTAGGAGTGAAATCTGTACAGGGATCATATACAGTACACCCACTTTGTAAATAGCTACAGAGGAAAAACTGGATGAATTTATTCACTAAATGAATAATGATCACACACTACCAGACTTTCAAGTCCTTGAGATGAAAACAATATAGGCATCTTTACACAGCTAAGCCAGCTCAAAATTCAATGTAAAGATAAAATGCCAGACTTAGGGTGTATTCACACCTACACCTTCACACAAATGCCATAGAAGAACCGTTTGTATTCCACAAAGAACCTTTCAGTCAAAGGTTCTCTAAGGAAGGTTCTTCAGATGTTAAAGGTTCTAGATAAAAACAAACAAACAACCGTTTAGCCAAAAAGGATTCTTATATGGCATCTTAAAGCAGCTTTCTTTCTAAGTGTCACAGTCAGCTGGAAGTGCCAGCCCAATTCTGGGGATGGCACTTCAGTGCCCAGCAAACTCTCTGTGTTTTATGTCTGTTTTTTACTCTTGGACTCTCATCCATG
>JAUCNO010001815.1:0-17753 GCA_032353835.1 Enteromius viviparus
AGCTAGTTCGTTTCCAAAACAATGCATCGTACTATGGTGGTTTATCAGCGAGTTACATCGTTGTTCGGGAAACGCACTCAAGGTTGTGTTAAACATTTAACGCAAGTGCAGTGTCAAAACAACCCAACAAGTGTGTGTAAGCTGGCAAAATCCATATGAACACTCGAAACAAAAATACATTTTTGTTTGTTCCTCAAGAACATTTTGAGTTCTTAAAAAATATTGCAGTTTTTGTGGCATGTGAATACGCTATTTGTAAGAATCCGGTCTGTACTGTTCATATAGTGCGCTTCATTCAGTAAGACCTCCATGCCAACTACACCATGTGCTACTGGTTAGCAGGACAGCAAGGGACTGTGATAGCATCACTCCCTCCTTCCTTCTGTCTGAAACAACTCTGAATCTTTTATCCTGTTGACAGACTGCCAGAGTCATTTCAAAGAACACAGTGTAAAATATGCTTTTTCAGGACAGTTCCTTTACTTAAGAAACAGACAGTGTTCAGATTGAAATATATTTGTAGAAAGTGAGGTTATCTTTGTCTTCTTTGAAAGTTATTATTACTGAATTAAAGAATGCAAACAGGCTAATTTGCAGTGAGGTTAAGACACACAGCCTGTGATCAAAAAAGATGTGTCTGCAAGTTTACCACTCTTATGAATAGAAATTAGTTTCTATAGTTAAAGTTAAGTCAGCAGCTAGCTTTTTTATTCGAGTCAGCGCTTGTTGAATCGAGATTGTTATTTTGCTTTTTTTGTGTATTTTTTAAACCCACGCTACCGTCTGTCTCCTTTGCTAATCACTTATTTCCTCCACAGATGTCATGTGGCAAATAAAACATGCCCAAAGAATCACAGCTGGAGCAATCGCTTATGCAGATGTGTACCACTGCCCGACACCCTCTTTTCAAAACCACATTCTGGTAAGTGCTAATGCGCATGTTTACAGTCTTACAATGCAGTGCTTTGGATGTGCGCCTGAGCATGACCGTATAAAAAGAGAAACAAACATATGCCGAAAGAGGGACTTGAACAATAATCGTAATTTTAATTGAATTCATTCAGCAATACTGGAACATAACTTGGCAGGCAAACCACCACTACAGAAATATATATCCGTTTACAAGAAAAAAAGTTTGTAGAATTATTATATTAATGGTTTGGCATGCTGATTTAAGTCTGTATTCTCAGATATCATGAGTCATGCTTAAATTATTTGAAGCAGTTTAGCATGTTATGGAAAACTGTGCTTTGCATGTAATCAGTGTTCTTTCCAACTTTTGTTCTTGTTGAGCGTAACCGATTTCTATTGGGCAAATCCTTTGGCCGCCTTAGAAGAAAGCTAAATTATAACAAAGTCAAATCAAGTCACCTTTATTTATATAGCGCTTTTAACAATACAGACTGTGTCAAAGCAGCTTTACAGTATCAGATAGGAAAACAGTGTGTCAAGGCAATAGGGGGATAGTAAACACACAGGCAGTTCGGAGAGAGACCTCTTTAGTGTCAACTTTACAAAGAAATTATGTATACAATCTAAAACAGTTACTTTTTTGCCATTTAACTTTTTTTTTTGCAGAATCTAAAGCATAAATAAGAATGAATGAATTATTAACAAATAGATTTGCTTCAGTTGCATTTAGAACGGCATATTTATTTTTTCATTTATACATTTTTAGATAGCTGTAATTGTTATTAATATGCTTTTCTAAATGCAGTAAATAAAGCAGGAATTTATTTATGTATTATTTTTAAAAAAAAAAAAAAAAAAAAAAAAAAAAAAAAAAAAATCAAATCGGTATTAATATGCCGTTCTAAAATACAATAACTATAGCTAAATGCAAATGAATAAATAAATAAATATGCTATTTAAGTGCGGTAATAAAATTCGAAATTGTATTATTTATTTCAATTTATTTATTACAAATCAGTATTTGGAACTAATATGTCAAAACGTGCAGTGACTAACATGAGTGAACTTATTTATTCGGTCATTTATTTAAAAAAAAGTTTTTAAATAAATAAATATGCTGTTCTTGGAAAGAATAGTCCACCTTGGTGTCCACTCTGGAAATAGCTTGTCGAGAAGGCAGAGTGAAACTCTGCAATCAACACCCCTGACTACATGTCAACTAAACAAAGCCTACAAAAACACAGTTGGGTTTCTGCAGAGGAAAGCCGCCATAATAGCTGCGTTCAGCTTTGTGGCAATTGTTCAAGCCAAACAAAAACATCCCAGCAAAGTGTGCTCAGGAAAAACGGGATAATTGCTCATTCTCACCCTACTATCTGATCTCAAACCTGACATCTGGTTCAAGTGGAGCATGATGTAAATCAGGGTCAGTGTGATGGTTGTGACATACTTGTCTTCCTTACGCTTAGCAAATATGACAGTTCAAACCTGATGCAGATACAGCAGACTGTTGGCTTATGCACACAGCATAAGAGTGCATAAGCTGTGCAGTCAGAAGACCCTAAGGCTAAAATAGGCATAAATACATGTGTGAGTGCAGATAAAAACAGCTGCACACATATTGGGGCACTATACTGAATTGGAAAAGACAGGTTGATTTGGTGTGGATGGTTTTGTTGCTATTGCATGCTGGCAAATTCTGTTGACTGTCATAGAGAAATGGAATAATAGATTTGTGTTCAGCTCCACTGTAGCGGCTGGGGAGAGACACAGGTGAAATGGATCTTTGCTAAAGCAGAAACACTAGTTGGAATGTGTCGGGATTGTTGTTCTTTTCACTTGCTTCATGGAAATGTCCCACATCACCTTTTACTTGGCTCAGTCTGTGACAGAAAAGCTTTATACTGCAAACTGTAATAGCACATTATCTTACGGGTCAGCTTACTTTGACTACTAATAGCATTACGCATTCACCTCTTTCCAGTTGTGTAATTTCAAACATATAAATGCTTAAAGGTAGCAAGAGGTTGCGTAAGATGAACCGATTCTGTACTGATATAAAAGGTCATTTTTCACCACTTGTACTTTCTCTCTCTACACCTCCTCTCCAAGTCTCTTCTGTACGTCCTTTGAGGCACATGAACATAGCTGAAATGCTCTGAGAGCAGTTATGTGGCTTGACCATGACAGAGCACCATTGCAAAAACACTGATTGCTGTCAGAGCGAGCAACTTTGGCTGGATTTAGTTTGGTGCTTGTGAAGCAGCATTTTCTTTTGTTACTGTATTTGTGTGGTGTGAATGGATTCTCTTTCTCAGATACTTGATTGCTCAAGTGTTAATGATAAACAAGGTTGTCCAAGATAAATAAATATATATATATGTGTGTTTTTTTTTTATAACTTTAAGATGTTTACATCTATTGATTTTAAAAGCTTAAACATAATGATATATTTATACAAAGTGGAAATAATTTAAGTAATATTTAAGTATATTTTAAAGGTAACAATATACTTATTTATATAAAATATTAATTTGTTTCAGTAATAATTAAAATAAAAATAAAAAAACATTATATAATATAATAGAAAAAAAATATATATAATAAATAATATAATAAAATATAATAATAAAAAAAGCATATTAGTTGCAAGAACGAAATTCGCAAAACCATATTAACTGATGCAGCCATGCTATTTTAACTTCCTTATGCTGATTTGAGCCATTTTATCGAACCGTTTTACACAGGATTTAAACCTTAGCATTGATGCCGCTTGAGAACTCATACATATAAAGCTGTATATGTGATGACAACAGTTAAAAGTATGAGTTTTTTTAAATCATGCAGGTTGTTAAAAAAGTTTTGAAGAAATAACATAACATTTTGCAACTAATTGTATGAAAATTAGCATTTATTGATTAAAACAAAAAATGTACCTGCAAATCATACTTTTGTGTGAAAAGGAATAAAAGTTATGCAAGTTTTACTGCCTCTAATGTGCATTTCAACTGGAAACTGCAGCGATTTGTATGTATAGGTACGTTTTTTCAGTTTTGCTGAAATGTATAAAGAAGCACGTATTTCCAATGAGCCTACAGTACTACCCAAATCTTTGGTGCCCAAGAAAGCATCTGATCTACTCAAGTCCAGTGAAGCAAATTATATAACCAACATCACTTAGCCAACAATTTATCCATCAGAGTAAGTGTTTTAGAACAACTATCTAAATCCAACACCTGCAAAATTGTGCTTTCAGTGTTATTTTAACCAATATAAATGCTGACATGAATCTCAATTATGGTAAGTGAGGTAAACCCCATATCTCTCACAGGGAATACATTGTGTGAAATCATATACGTGAGCTGAATCCAGTGACATATTTAAAAAAAAAAATCCCTCTGTGTTGTGAAAGACGTTTATTTAAATGTGGGTTTTTCCAACAAAACCAGACCAATATGGTACCTTTCCAGTGAAAACCCAATATAGTTTTTTTATTTACTGTAACTGAGCAGTTTCCCAAGAGAAATGTCTTGAAAAGGCAACAGCAAACCACACTACAAAAATACCATTCACACGCCATGAATGTGACAACAACTTAAAATCATTCTGGTAAAATAATATAACATTTTGTCTATTTTGCAAGGTTTTCTGCCTGCAGTATACAGGCTGTTTATAAACTCCTTCTACATAAGCTTGATTCTTCATAATATATGATTAGCTTACGATTATGATTAGCTTCATCATTAGAAAACACAAACACTTGTGACAGGAATTCACTTTCTCACTTCAGCCAAGTTCTTAGGCCATTTTCTACACGACAAAACAAAGGAAGAAATATAGTGTAGTATAGTTGAATCAGCCACCGAATGTAATGTTTTCATCAAGTTGTAAAGAAAAACATCTGTTTAGGCCTTTCGGGGTAGCATAAGAATGCTGGGTATAAAGCTTGTGTTGCTAAACATTTGTCATGTTTGACAAATGTGCATGCTGGACATTGTTCTTTACTTGTGTAACGCTCTGGGAATAAGCCAGGCATTCCATAGCATTGACAAAATATTTCCACACAAATGTAAAAATAAGTCATAACATAAAATAAGGACTTCTTTATTTCTCATCTTCTCTGCATCTGTAGACATGGATCAAGACTTCTGCGGCCCTGACAAAGAGCTGGACGAGGAGACTTGTCAGTGTGTTTGCCGAAAAGAGCTGCGGATGGCGGGCTGTGGACCGCACCGCTACCTGGACAAGAACACCTGTCAGTGTTTGTGTAAAGCGAAGCCGTCTTCCTGCAGGCCTCAGCATAGCTTCAACAGGGACACTTGCCAGTGCATCTGCACCAAGGTGTGTCCTAGTAATCAGCCACTCAACCGCACCAAATGTGCGTGTGAATGCACAGAGACCCCTAACAAGTGCTTCTTAAAAGGAAGGCGGTTCCATTCGCCCACATGCAGGTGAGAAAGTGTTTGCTGTCGTTTGTTAGATGCAAAATGATTGCCTTTTCAGATACTGAGTGTGTCATTCTGCCATTGGAGGGACAAAACGTTGACCATTGGTTGAGCTGGGTAAATCTGGTCCTGTCTTACTTTTTAATATAAAAATAATGTTGACAGGGCAGCCATTACAATTACTTTTCATTTAGATATTGTAAATGCATTTAAATGTATTTTGCCCAATCATTTCCTATTTTTATTTGATTGCATCTCCAAAAATCCATGCACTGTTATATATGGAACAGACATGAAGCAGGGAGTGAGGTTAATTTATTAGCATTATGTAATGCATTTCTTAACATGAACAAACAATAAGTGTCAGTGCGTGCACTTAATCACTCTATGCACCACTATGTTAGCATTTAGCCTAGCTCCATTTATATTATATTCAATATTATTGTGGAAATGTGTCAGGAAATGTTTCATTTTTCCATATTGCAATACAGTTCCATATCACAATACACTTTATATTAATTGACAGCCTCCATTGTCAAAGTGACAGCGAATTACAGTATATTTCTGTCACTTACATCATGTTATTATTTTTTAGATATATTGCAATCTTATTATTTTGTGCATTGATCAACTTTATGTAAATAATACTGTAAATTGTGAATGGTGTTGATTTTTATTATTTTAATAGTTCTTCACTTTAATGATACAGTGAGGATGTCAGATTTTATGTAATGTAATATATATTTTATCCCCTCTATTTTTCTTAGTTGTGTCAGGCCGCCATGCAACGTGGACCCCAAGAAAAGAGGATGTAATGATAATGAGTATTTCAGTGAAGAACTGTGTCGCTGTATACCCACATACTGGGGAAGACTGAACTAAACACAACTAAGTGCAGGCGGCACTGAACGCTAACGGACTCGCTGACATTTAGAGCAGTGCTGTGTTTAGCTGCTGCTTATCTGACTCACATGTGCTAGTCATGTGGACTAGCATCGAGTAACGGGAGACAAGAAATGTCCACATTCAACCCCACATATCGAGCATGGGGTGAGCTATCAAGGACCGAGAAAGATTTCTAAAGGCTGGAGCCATCTTTTTTGTGGTTGTTGTTGTTTTTTCATTGTTTTAATTGAATTGTCTATTCGTATTTGTCAGATAATGATTCTATAATTTATTGCCATGAAATGTTTTGAAACTCCATAGCATTCATTTTGAATCTCTGCGAAGAAAAATACACTGTGATCAATATTTTTGTATCATGTTAAGTCCCGTAAAATAAAGTATAAAGTTGTATTATATATTGTTAACTTATTTATAAGCTAGACTATCTTATTGAAATAATACTGCACATGATTCAAATGTATTCAGACTACCAAATATATGCACCCTATCATTCCAGATTAAATTCTGTTGAACCAACAATGCAAGCCGGCAAAAACATGTTTGTGTTGGAAGCATTGCTTGTTGACAATCTAAGATCATCAAATCAACAATATTGAAGACTTCGAATAGGAAAAAACAGCACATTAACCTGGATACGGACAACATAAAAACCGGTGCTACATGTATGCAGTTCCTGTGACAATGTACACTTGGATTCCACTTAACATCATATCCAACCTGCCTCCTTAAATGCAGTATAAAGTGGAGAAAGTGGTGTATGAATGACCTCAAGGTTGTAGATCAGTGGTCTTTAAGACTCTTGACCTCAGTGGATGTGTATATAGGATCAATGTGATTGGCCCAACTCCACTTGATATCCTCCCACTGTTTCAACTTGACACTGTAAATATAATAAATCACCTCTGCTTTCATCCTAGTCCTTGTGTCTGTGTCTGCCAAGTTATTTTTTTTATTTATAATCCTTACCAACTTGCAATACTTGCAGCTTATATATTTCCTCAAAGGGAGGAAATACCACTAACATGCTAAAACATTTGAGCACACAGCATGCAATAACAATAAAAGAATGTTGCGTTTTTGATCCGGAGTGGACTAACAGTTCTCAACCCTGCAGCGGCAGCAGCAGCAACAACGTTAGCATGTCCTCGGCTAATAAAACTGATTAACTAACAAACACTGCCATCATACTAGCTGTGTAAAACTTGCAGTTAGTAACAGTTAACGTTAAATGAATGCCTTCTCGTGCATTACATTTAGATGACCATCACAAGAGACAGAGTCTGGCTGGCTTAGGGTAAGAGTAGAATTGCCACAAGATATTTTGTTGTATTTGTTAATTTTACAGAAGAATATTTATTTTATTATCAATACATTTTTTCATTGGTGATGCTAATCAACAATTTGTTGTCCCTTTTCTTCCAAATGAGAATCGATTAAGGGAATCGAATCGTTAAGCAGAAAATGGAATTGGAATCATAAAAATCTTATCAATTCCCATCCCTACTCATCGCCTCTTCTCCTTTTCTGCAAGGCTTTTTAGATCTTTTGCATCTGGAGTATATTACCTCTTCCTTCTCTAACGCTGCATACTCTGACATGCTACCATGGACTTTATGCTGTAAAATTGTGCACCAATTATCTGTTTCCACCTAAAAGAAGGATTTCCCTGTAACCTGGATTGCAACAGATTGTACTACAGCCATCAGCATCCGCTGCACAATCCCAAGAGAGACCTGATAAAAATAACATGTGTGCCCTCACAGTGAATCACCATGTAATAACTAGAAACAGCCGCCCAGTCAGTGGATATGAGTATTTGAGAATGGGGGTGGGGGGGTCATGTCTAGCCTGATTTTTCCCCTCTGCTTTGGCTTGCTTACCTTGTTCGTAGTGGTGACAGAGGATGAGGTGTACATTTCAACATGTAGCCAACATTGAGTTTTCGTCTGGTGCTTGTATATTCCAATGAACTAGAAATGAAAACAAATACGGACATGTAAATAAATGAGTGGCTTGTTCTGTTAATTTAAAGGACTAGAGTTTCAGACGTCCCAGCTAGCATGTTTATACAATGTAAACAAAAACAAGTGGCAACCGAAACGCACCGCAACAATGAATTTACAGAGATATGTGGAGTAGCGTAAATTTGATTATGCAAAGAAAAACTTGTCACATGAACATGTCAATAAGTAGAAATATGTTACGCTGCTGAAAATAAATATATTTTCCCATGTGGGGTCTCGGGAAACTCAGATAAAGGTCATCAAGTAAATCCCCAAGTCCATAAAAACTATGATTTTACACCTATACGGGCTCCAGTCTCATGCACCTGGCATCATTTAGGTGTCTGCTGCATTGCCAGGTTTAGCATTTCAGTTGAGATCACTATGCTGTGCTGTCTTAATACAAGCTCGGTGCTGTGTAACTTAACTAACCTGTGCATGATTTTAATACGTATTCATATGTACAAAATTAAGCTGCTAGTGGACTGGGATATTATTGCCTACAGGTACATTATCCGCACATGCCACCAACAAGCCTGCATTGTTTGCTTGTACATTGAGGGAAAATGCATAGTTTATTTTCAGAGCTGATTGTGGAATCTGTTTGTGGCATTGCTATGGGTCTAACAAATCCTGTCCTCATTTGTCTAAATTTCCAACCTGTGAATTCATACTTTAAATCACTCGCACAACTCCAGATGTCAAGATTAGCAGTTGATAAGAACAACAATGATCTACAAGTAATCCAGACAACTCCAGTTCATCTCATTACAATGTGTAAAGCAAAAAAAAGCAGCATGTTCTACATAAATACATCCATTATTGAGGCATTTTAACTAGAACCAATCATATTTGGCCACAATGTTAAGTTGTGGATGGTATATGAGTGAAAGTTTTATTTTATCTTCCTTTTTTAGAATATTTTACATGTGATCCTGAACAACAAAAAAGGTCCTAAGAGGTTTTAATTATTATTATTATTATTATTATTATTAAGATTTATATATCTGAAATCTGAAAAAAATAAGCTTTCCATTGATGACTTAAACTATTTTGATGGATTACATGCAGTAACAAACAACATGTGAACACTGCAAAATATTTGACCACAAATTGACAGGCAAGTAATTATACAAAAAGTATAAACAGTATATTAAACAAAAACAAATAACACAAATATCACTTTAAAAGCAGGGTAAGCGATTTTTCAAAGACGGGCCGAAAACCTAAAAAAAAACTTGTCTACAGCAAACGCCGCGCCAACTTAAGAGGCCAAAGTATAATTCAGCATTACGTCATTTTGGTCATCAGGAGGGCTTGTGCAGACAATTTTTCAAGTGGTGTACAACAGTGTATGGGAGAGAAGAATGCTAAGAGTGTGGCACTTATGTAGGTGGCATTGCGCATGTGTCGAGCTCGTCCGTCCGCAGTAATCCGTGACTGAGTATAATTTGAAAGCTGTGCTGATGCGGCTATGCGTGAGATGGAACGGAATGCAGAAAGTAAAGTACACCCCAGGCCAAGTCTGCCCACACTGGTGTTCCATTTGAAAACAGCAGATGAAGATTTACCGCTAATCAAAGAACTGGCTTTACTGATGAGATACGCATTATATATTGTTTGATAGGCGACCATTGAAAACCATTTGGAACTCGTGTCCACACGTCATTAATAGAACATGGCAGCAGTTTTCTGTCAAAGATTTGTTGTGCTGCATCATACCACTATCGTGGGTATATCCCCAAGTTCTCACGAGACCACCTCAATATTGAGAAAACCACCTTTAGAGTTGTCCAAATAATTTCCTTAGCAATACACATTACTAACCAAAAATTAAGTTATGATGTATTTACATTAGGAAATGTGCAACATATCTTCATGGAACTTAACCTTTACTCAATATTCTAATGATTTTTGGCATAAAAGAAAAACCTTTATTTTTGACTGGTTTAGTGGTCATTTATGTAATGTTATATGTTTTGAAATAAAGAGAGAATATTGTAATGCTTGTGTATCATCTCTGTAACATTTGGGAACGTTTCTTTTTGAGCATTTAATGTGAAACCTTCAAATTTACTTTTTGTAAACATTCTTTATTTGTTCTTTACACACACACGCAGCTTCCATTCGATGTTATTTCATGGCTATAAACAGTAAAACCTAAAAATAACATTCCCAAAATGGTAAAAGTTGGTGTTCCAAAGACACAATTAAAGAGGAACCATATGCTAACATTAGAGGATTGCAGGATATTCGCTGGGTGTGCTTCTTCAAATGATTTAAACATGGAATGACTCCTCCTCAATGTCTCTGACAGACCCAAGAGCAAACACACAGAGACAGAGCATTTTTAAAAATCATTTTATCAATAAGCGATTTAAATTTTTAAACACCTTAACCTACCCCCCAAACCTAAACCTACCAATTGTAAGCAAATATAAAAGAATATAAAATGGAACTGGCCGAAATATTCAGGAAAATAAAACATTTCGTAACAAAATGGCAATATTTTTATAGTCGCTAATCCCACAACTACCTCTCGCTGAAAATATTATCCAGATTATCTTCCCGATGAACTCTCAGTGAACTCGTGAAGACCGCATCATTCAAACACACCTCACCAGAAACAAGGCGCGTCGCAGACTGTGATAAATGCAGACGAGAACCAATGAGCATTCGATTATCCTGCCGTAAAACCTGTCGTTTTAGCGGCAGGACATTTGAATTTGTCCGGCGCGGGCTTTGCCGTTTATGGTATCACTAGTCTCGTTGCTCCGGTTAGGGATAAAGTTCGCCAAATAAAGGCTTGGATTTGGGTGTATACGAATAAAACAAAAAAAAATGTATTTATGTTGCGTATGTTTTCGGTGTCATGTGACATGTCAGAGAAAACCCATTTTGTGGTCCATGGCACTTAGACATTAAATGACAAGGTTAAACTAATCGCAGAAATGTTCTTTATTTTAAAGGTTTAAAATGAACTTGTTTAACATTATAAAAGGTCTATTTTTGGAAAGAGCTGGCAGCAGAAATTACCCAGAACAGAATGAATTGTTATGATTTCATATTGAGTAAACAGTTTAATAATGCAGTTGCAAACAAGGTCAATGATACGCAACTAAAAATGACACAAACATACCAAAATGAATGCTGCGATTTCAAAATTCATTCAGGATCCATTTTTAGGTGTAGTCAATGCGCCAGTTTTGTACGTTAAAAAGCGATTGTACGTTTTAGTGCCAGTAAAAACGTAAGTAAATGTACTTTTAATAAAACAAAATTTTACTAAAATGCATACAAATTATCATGAGATCACGTTGCAGCGATTGATAGGCCCGGAAAACAGCCGCCATCTCTTTCTCTTCTCTCAAAGGCTATAAATCATAGATATTTCAGACTGAGTTCCCGAGGGGTCACCGTTTTTGGCCTTTTGGCTGCTTTTGTGGATCCGGCAGTACTGGGAGTCATGGTTGTCCTGTTGTCACTCAAAGTTGCGTGCTATTAAATACAGCCATACTGTATGAAACAGTCCATACTGTAGTACAATAAGCCTGGTCAACCTGACCTACAGGATGCAAATACTTCCATAGCACCTCACCCTCTTCCTGCCCAGCTATCCGAGCCAGAGCACCCCCTCCTACATTTTCCTCTTTGCCTCAAACCACCAAACCGCCACAATAAACACGCAAGTGTAAGAAGGTAAACACCTCCCAACCACTCCTCTGCTAAAAGATTAAGACTTCCTCTAAATCAAACTCGGTGCTGGAGTAGCTCATGAAGGAAAAAGGAGGACATCGCCTTTTTTCCCACGTCTCTGCCTTTCAGTGAATCAATCAGTCACAGGTCGACCCCAACGCACAGTATCCCACAAAAGTTTCAGAACGATCGCTGTGGTTTAAATGTTCATCTCTTGAAAATGACAGAAGCTTCTGGGTGCAGAAAAATGAGCTGTCTGCACTAAACAGCGCCCAACTTCATCTCCTCAGTGAGTCGGTCTGGCATGAATTCCACTGAGGCCTTGCCGACGAGAGAGGCCAGAATAAGCATCAGTGTGCCCTGATGGGCCTGCTTTTTTAAGCGTGTGGGAAAAGGAAACCATTAAGTGATTATGAAAAATTAATCGAAAGGGCAAGAAAGAGAGGATGTGGATATTGGCAAGTCGGGAGGGTGTTTTTCCTTTCAACAATTAAAGCCACCCCATGTACGTCTGTGAAGAAACAGCCGGGGGTCAAAAGACGCCCTGCTATAGACACAGACTTCTCTATCTATCTATCTGTCTCTGTACTTTTTGTATAGCATGTCATTTAAATTTAAACATGACTTTCCTTCTTTTTGGAGAGCCTAAAATAGATAATAATCTATCAAGATAAGCTTTCAAAGCAGATTCCATTTCAAGCCATTAGGTCTGTGATACTTTGAAAAATAGGGCTTAGAATAAACAAGCGAAAATTAGGATCCAGTGGATATATTAAGCTAAATTTGAGGAGTTTTTTTTGCAAGTCTTTGTTCATTTCAAAGAAAATAAGGTTGGAACAACTAGAAATAAAACACATTTTAAAGTGGTGGTCTAAACCAATTTAATCCAATCATCAGATTACAGTCAAATTAAGAACATTGGTCACATCTGGACAGAAATATCAATGACCAGTTCAACCTGCAACAAGATCTACAATGTGATATTTTGACAATTGGTAGGAAAGTAAACTATAAATTGGTCTTATTTCACACTATTATAGCTAAAGCCTCGGTTTAGTGTTGTCTTATTTTTACAGTCCAGCTGATTATTTCCTTTGGCTGCATGAGGATGTTTTGGTTTGATCAATTTTTAATTTTACAACTTGTGCTCTCCCATGGATAAAGACTGCGAGTAATATTTGAGAAAATAAATTCCCTTTTTTATTCTCTGAGAATAGTTGGCTTATTAATGGTATTTATTATTTCATTTGATCCTATAATTAGTTCAAGCAGTGTATCTAGTTGACCCCTTTCTGGAGAAATATAACAAAAAAATTTAATGGCATGCATCATTTCAGTACGTATGTGTAATAAGAGTGTTTTCTGCTGGTTCAGGCTGGCTCAAAATTGGTCAAAAGAACATGTTAACACTAGTTTGTCTTTTGTCCTACCAGACGTCACATCATGCAATAAAATCAATACAAAATTCATTTTGATTGTGATCAGTCTCAATTAAACTAAAAAGTAAATACATCTGTTTGTACAATGAGTATTTTATGTCATTTTAAAAGGTCAAAACCAAAGTCTTTTGGTTGAGATTACATGATCATCCACAATGCAGAATTCATTAATCACACTTTCTGCATCATCTTACTGCGGACAGTAGAATTATCTGGAGCCTTTATGAATATGATCCATTGTTTCTAAACCCATCTGATAATTTCCATCTGTTCTCAGCCACTAGAGTATTTTGGAAATTCCTCTATCGTCTACAGAGGACTATGTGTGCTATTTGGAACAAATTTCAAATAGAACCAGTTGTATGCGCTGACTTTACAAGTAAGCATTCTTCAAGCCATAAACACAAAGGCCTACATAAAAGAGGAAGCTTCACCCTCACTTCTGGAACTGCTTTGTGTCATCTGGGAATTGTTAGGTTATATTAGGCTTATTCTGTCTATTTGGTGACATTTTGGAGTAATCTTACAAGTTGCTTGCACAAACAGGAGGAGACTTACCCTTGCTCTCCACTGAGGTCCACATATATTGGAGTCTAAAATGGTTGTTAAAACTTTGAGAATGAGCTAAGTCACAGGCAGGATCTATAAATGCATGGCTTTAGGCTATTTTGGGCTACTATAGCCTGTAAATGTAATTTGCACACTCCAGATGAAGTCTGAATCCTTCTGAAACAAACAGTGGTGCCCTACAACACACACACACGGAGTCTTAATTACTTTTCACACTTCAGCTTTACTACTCTTAAAGAAAGCCTTTTGCAATACATTTTCACAACTAAGCCCCATGTGGGAGAAAGGTTCCTGTGTGGCTTAAAGAAAAAAAAAAAACTAGCCAAGAGAAGAGGTTTGTTGAAAGCGATTTCTTTGCGTTTAACAACTGAGTTAAGCCAGACCACCTTAGCCCACCTGCTTTGCCTTTAGCTGGTTCATGTTTTGTCCTAAATCTTGGTAGTCAAAATCCAAATTTTAATCACTTTTTGATTTAAAATGTCAGTGATTCTTGTCTGGATCTAATCATTTATTCAAAACTATATAGAACTATGCAATTAGTGTATATAATTACTTGAACTTGATTACTTGTTGGAATTACCCTTCAACAGGACAATGACCCTAAGGACATGGCATGGGGAGCTTTAGCTAAATACTGATGCAGGGGGTTTGAATACTTACGCAACACCCTTATTTAAATTTTTTAATTTTTTTTTTTTATAAAATTAAAAAGTTGTGACAGTTCTGTTTTTGTTTTGCCGTTATGGTGTATGAAGTGTACACTGATTTGGAAAAAAGTACAATTTAACTTTGCAATGCAATTTAATATATGGCCGCAACATAACATTTGAAAAAAAATGATGTTCGCATATCTCTGCAAGACCCTGTATGTATGGATGGATAACTGTATCTATGTATCTATATACTGTATATATACATGCATATCATTATACCATTTTCGAGAATGTTTTAATCTGAAACCCCAGAGGACACGGAACACTGCTATTGCAAAGCAGAGAAAATTTTGTTGTCAAAATACATAAGTAATGCTGTATAAGTGTTATTTCAGCTTTAACCAAAAGCAGGATTATGTTTTCTCATCGAATTCTAGAGGGGATAATGATTTTTAAACCACATATTCATCAAGCAGTTCAGGGGATTTTAGATTTATAGTGAACATCACCTTACGTGAAGACATTATGATGAAACTCTTTGAATGTTTTAAATATTGGCCAAACCACACCAGTCATAATAATCTTAAGTGTCAGCAGCAATTTATGTTTTAGTTCAATCAAAGTCTACTAGTATGTCACTGAAAGTACATACCAAAATTAAATCCAGCTTCTAAGGTGAAATGAAAATTCCTCTCTCATATTTCACCCTTTTCCCGGCAATCATTTTTTATCGTACATTTTTATCATTACCTTGACATTCATCCAAACACTGTTGCTCAAAAGTTCAATTTCAGGATTAAGTTTAAACGTATCAATTTTATTTTTATTTTTTGCACAAAACAGTTTGTTGTCAGCTTGTCTCCTAGATACTTTAAGACAAAAACAAGAGTCTTGACTGGGTCCAAGAAACTCTTTCAAGGATGGCCAAAATCCTCAAAGGAGGGAAGGAAATGGTGTCAATTGCCCTCCACTCCAGATTGTCAGATAGTCTTCATGCCATTGCGACCCGTTCACACCATATATTACATCATAGCATCCATTATTTACTATCATGCACTCTTCCTGCTATAGAAATTGAACACGACTTATGACCTTTTTAAGGGGCGAGGCAGGAGCCACTGAGAATCCCATTATATGTGTTAGCTTGTGTTTCAGCAGATGGGTGTGTGCTGGATTGGACGTACAACAATAAAAAAAGGGGAGAGCTTCTAATAAAGCAAGTCTGTGAATTACCAGTCATTTTACAGCATACAAATCAAATCATGTAGAGCCTGCATCGAATCTACAGTGCTATTATAATCAGCCCTACGCTTGGAAATTACAAGATTTTAAATTAAACCGGTTCAATGACTTAACATTTATAAAATCACGTGTTCCTCAATGAATCAGAGTTTATGAATAAAGTATTTGAATAAATGATTTCATCCATAAAAACAGTGGCTGCATCTGAATATGCATAGATATAGTATAGCTAAAACAGTATTATGTCCAAATTCACAGTTTTCATAAAAGAGTTTTGCAAAAATTACTTGTATGGCCTATACTTCAATAAAAGTCTAATTTATACTTTACTGTCCCATGAGGCCATGAGAGAGTATAAAATGATGGAACTGACGCAGGTGGATTACTAATTTTTACTAATTATTTACTTGCTACAAATTAATTGAAGTATATACTTAATATATACCACAAATGTATCCAAAGTATTCAAAATAAGTACCCACTCATTTCGAACACAGCCAATCTCTTGTGTCATCCCTAAATGAAATTTAGCTTTTAAGCAAAATTCCCACCAATAATGGACGGAATGACTGTAACGGAAAGTCACTGGACTTAGAATACTGCTTAAACAATCAAACTCAAGGTAACTTGTGTGTGTGTGTGTGTGTGTGTGTGTATACATGTGCAAACATACATAGATATTTACACATATATGTTTCTTGCATTTCTCCATATATAAGGGCAAGATTCAATGGCACTGCAGAAACATGAATTTTGGCTTTATCATGTAGGAAACTAAAGCTTTGAGTTTAGCAAATAACATCACTCTGCTGATACGTTGCAGAAGCACAATATGTGTACTTCATACGAAAGGTCTAGAGTCTTAACAAAGAAACGTATGCCTTTGAACTCCAGTGATTCAGATAGCCCTACTCCTCAAATCTGTTTTCCTGAAGATCCTTTGCACTCTGTACTCTCCCCTCAAGACAAAAGACGAACAGCCAAAACTTTGAACAGAGAAAACAAACGCAGTATAATCTGAAACACAGACACACGCAAGAGTGGAACCACTAGCAAGAACACACAATAATCTATTCCAAGCAAGGAATTTGTTATTTCATTTACAATGGCTATACCTGCCTGCTTGTGTTTCAATGTTAAACGAATCATACAAGTGGAATGTGTAGCACAGAGGCTAAAAAAAAGAGAGTTGTTTCAACAAACCACAAAAACATCACACCATCAGAGGGATGAATCTCTATTCCGTCTGTCTAGGAAATGACACAAAGCAGAATTCCTTAAATGCCACAGACAGACATCAGCCCAAAATAACGGCGAATATTACAATTGCACTGAGAAATAGAGGAAGAGCATATGGAGACAAAGCACGATTCACACAAACAGCATCTGTGGCATTCTGTTTGAAGGACTTTAACACAATGTGTCCCTGCTTACTCAAGTCCCTGTGCTCCGGTGGTGCTGCCTGCCACCTGACTCCAGAACAGGAACAAACTGCCACGGAATCTGTTATTAATTCCTGTTTACACAGACCACTTCCATAAATACTTGAATTGTGTTTTTTGAATTGTGAATTGTTCATGTTGGAAAGAATCTGTGTGGTATTATGGGACTGGGGGACCATGCAAATTAAGAAATGATTATTATGTGTTAATATTATAAAGAAAGAGTTCATCATGAAAGAAATCAGCTAAACGTTTACTCAACCTCAGGTCATCCAAGACGTAAATAAGTTTGTTTCTTTATCAGAACAGTTTTGCAGACATTTAGTGTTACGTCACTTGCTCCCCAGTGGATCCTCTTTAGTGCATGTGTGCAGGCAGAATGAGAGCACAAAAAAAAAAAATAATAATAATATTATATATATATATATATATATATATATATATT
>JAUCNO010001816.1:0-15502 GCA_032353835.1 Enteromius viviparus
CAAATTACAGGTGTGAAACGTGTCTTTACCCGGGGTTAAAAGCGGTGTTTAGAACGCAGATAACCCAGGGTTAAGCACAGTGTGAAAAGCTTAAATGTGTATTAACACTTTTTTTTTGTATATACACGTACATTAGTTTTTGTGATTAATGGTGTTTCTACTGTACAGACTGTATGTGGTATTGTCCTACACTGACCCTACACCTAAACCTACCTCTTACAGAAAAAATACAGCCGTTTCAGATGAAAAAAAATATACATATATACACATTTAGTATGTTTTTTAAGCCTTTTGAATTACGGAAACACTGAAAATGTCCTCATAAAACACCTACATATTGTAACACCTATGTCATACCCATGTCATTATACATGTACACATTCGTGTCCTCATAAACCACATAAACCCGAACACACACACATTCACACACATTATATTAATCAACACAATTTTTATATGAAATATTGTTGATCGATTTACATTTAATATTTATCAAAGCTGACGTCTATAACTTTTCTGTGTTCAAAATGTACAACAATTCACATGATAAGTGCATGAGTACACCATGAAGCAGTGAATCAATTCAGCTTGTCCTGCGTTTCTGTTTAGACTGGTTCAGGTACAGCTGAGGAGTATAGATGTGGTATTCACCGTACATTTTGTTGTTGGCTGCCTGTTAGTTCTTATTTGCTCTAAAAATAGCTTGAGCATCTAAATTGTAAAATGTCATTTAAATAACTTAAAATAATCAATCTACTGTAGCTTGACAAGCTCATTTCAAAATAGCTCCCTAGCGCTGCACATCCCACATTTCCATTCAAGTCTGACACAACAAACTGCTAAAAGCACAGCTTCATCTGCTGACATTTAAATTTAAATAATGCAACCAATGCTAATCTTAATTAGCATAGCATATGCCGTCAACTACTGCTGACTGTTTAAAAACTTAAAATACACCCTTTAGCGGTGCGCTTACATAACATGTGCCTCTTAGCCGACAGACACCTCCTGTTCATCAAACTTTAAAAGTCTGATGCATGGGCTCGGTCTCATCTCACAGGCTCGTTTCTCATTGGTTCCCACTTTTTTGGGAATATGAAATGCTAACTTTGCTCGCGAAATGAATGTAGCGTCAAAGGAAGTATGGGCGGCCCAGGCTAATGTTGAGCTCTGTGTAGCAGGTAAAGTCTGGTTATTCAGAAGAGGGTGGGCAAGTAGGCTATATTATTATTATTATTGCTACTACTATTAGTAGGCTTTGCTATGCAGTTAAATTAATGTGGGATTATTCTCTTCTAAAGTCATAGAACCAACTAGTTTTAAGTGGAAGGGACACTTTTTTTTCACTATTTTATCAGGCATTGCAATCGACCAAACACCGTAGATTAGCATCCCAAAACCAAAATATGAACCTTTCGTTACCCATAATATTGTCTCTTTAACCTTTTGTAAGTAGCAATATCTTGAATCTCTGATGTCCAGCTGGAGCAGGATGGTATGCTGTTTCTCTCTTTATTGCAACTGAAGAGCGTGTAATTGAGTGGCTTTTAGTAGATTTAACGTAAGGAAATGACGGCACGTTCTCAGGATGGTAATCTCCTCACACGCTCATCATGAATGTTTCATCTGCTGTATTACCAGGACTCTTTTCAGACTGGCTCTGAACGCTCGCACAGATACCAACTGCACCTCAAAGGGAAAAAAGACTTCTCAGGAAAGCAGCACATTTCCTGAAATTGATTACTTGCTACCAGAACCAGTGATTTCATCTCGCAATTCTGTCCAACAAAAAGCAAAGATGTGATGTTTTTACTCTTCTTTTCCAAATCAGAGCTTCTCTGAAACTCTTCTGGTCACAGAAGATGCTGTGTGATAATCAAAGATCCAGCTTAAACACGTATGATGAAGTTCTGCACACACACACACACACATTAATTCACCCTATTATTCTGGGACAGAGAGATGACAAGTCCAAAAACCTCAATACTCAAATAAATTAGGCTCTTCATGTTCACCACAAATTAATGTGTGTTTTACTTCCATTCAAAAATTACGGACCAATAGGATTTAATTAAAGAACTCTCTTAAGCTCACTAACATTGCATTTATATGATAAAAACACTATGAAATATTATTACAATTTAACTTTTAATGTTTTCTATGGGAAAATGTGTTTTTAATTTATTCCAATGATGTAAAGCTGAATTTTCAGCATGATTAGTCCATACACTTCATTGTCACATGATCCTTCAGAAATCACTCTAATACGCTGATTTAATACTCAAGAAACATTTCTGATAATTATAAACGTTATCAACAGTGGTGCTGCACAATATATTTGCAGAAACTTTTTTTGGATGAATAGTACGTTCAAAAGAATACAGTATTGTTTTTTCTGTAACATTATAAATGTCTTCCCTGTCACTTATGATAAATATAATGCATACTTGCTGAATAAAAGCATATATTTTGAAAACAAATGTAGTGCTGTCAAATGATTAATCACATCCAAAATACATGTTTTTGTTTACATAATAAATGTGTGCATGCTGTGTATATTTATTATGTGTATACAGTATAAATACACACACACACACATCCATGCATATATTTAAGAAAAATATTTTATATTTCTATATTAAACATATTTCTATTATATAACATATATATAGCCTTCATGTAAATATTTTCAAAATATGTACTGTATGTATAAAATATATAGCACTAATATAATATAATATAATAATACTACTTCTCTACCTGATGTCTAAAATACTTTGAATGTGACCAACAATAAATAGAAGACTGAATGCGATAAACCTAACACTGATTAGTTGGGTTTGTTTTAAAAACAAAAGGTCATAAAACAAGGTCCAAAACTTCAGGAGAAGTAGCTGCATTCAAATGACTCTGCACTGCATTGATGAACAACCTCTCTATCGAGGGACATTATGCAAGAAACCGGATCTCCAGAATCAATACGGAGCAGCTCTAGTGTATTTATACATGACCACCAACCAAACCAGCTCGATTAACTCTGCTCTCCTACCTGAACTCGGCTGCTGGGGTCCTTTTTAATCCATTTGATGACCGTCTCGTAGACCAGCTCCTCTGCTTTCGTGTTCAGGCTGTCGTTGGACATGTAGCTGACCAGGTCTTCTTTGGAAATGTTGAGGATCTCATCCTGGCCGGCCACATCAGGGAAGTTCTGCAGGGCGAAGGCCTTTGCCATGTTGTGTAGTTCGGTGCACTGCATCGCCTCAGCCATGGCCAACACTCCCAGACAGTTAGCAGCCGTCAACTGTTTCTCTGTGAGACACACACACACACACACACACACACATGAGCTGGGAAGCAAACCTCAAACCTACAGTAACAATGAGAGGTGTTGGGAAGATTAAACTCATCCAAGAGTTTGCTGTGGAAAAGGCGAATGTAATATCTCCAGCAGCTAGTGGGAAAAAGACAATCAATCGGGCAAGAACAAACCACTTCTAAACCTTACTTTATAAGAACAGAAGTTTTGGCTTCAAGGTCAACGTTAAACCCAATTTACTTCAGTGATAACAAATGAACAAAATAATGCTTTCAAATGATTATTCGTGAATAATCAGATCCAAAATAAGGTTTTGTTTGCATAAAATGTGTGTGTTCTTTGTATATTTACTATTTAAGAAGAAATGCATATACAAAAAATATATATATATTGAAAATATTTACATGTCTATATACATATAATTTAAATTATAAATATACTAACATTATTTTTTTTCTGAAATATATACATGTATACACATAATAAATATAGACAGTACAAATATATCAATTCTGTACACAAAACTTGTGTTTTTTTGCAATTAATCGTGATTAATCATTTGACATCACAAAAATATATAAATAAAAATGTTGTAATTGTTTTTTTAAATAAACAATACACAGGAAAAATAATAAAACAAATTGAATACATATAATAAAATATATACACAAATAATATAATATAATACTGTATAATGTGTGTGTGTATATAAATATATAATTCATACAATGGATAAAAGCTTATGCAGAATGCATGAAAATAAACAAATACATATAATATAATATACACATTTTTATTACATTATATATTTTATTAGTATGAAAATGTTACAAAAAATGACTTATGAATACTAAATAATTATTTTAACTAATTAATTATTAAATATATATAATTTAACAGACTTTCTTTAAGTACCATTTAAAAAATTGGTAATAAACGCAGAATAGATATTTTATCCACAATAAATGCTAAATGATACAAAAAATTTTTTTTTTATAAATACAAAATGTGTTATAAATATGATATGTTTATTTTTGATTTGCTAATCACTTTTTGCAGGCTGCATTTAAAACAAATTGTTTTTAATAGTTGTATAAATATATCATATATTGTATGACCCGGTAACACTGAAAAGTAAACTTTATTAAAACATTAAATGCATACATTTAACTTAATCTTTTACATAAACACATCATTTCATATTATTGTGCATTTGAATTACTATTAATTTACTAACATTTTAGAAAGGCGGCATTATCTACAAAAGAAAATAATTGTGGGATGAAATTACAGGTGTGAGCATTATTCTTCCTGTATCAAGCGTACAGTACAGGATATGACACGCTCTGGATAAAAGTGAAAAGAAAACTCCACTCATACACGTCTCCCAGCACTCAAAACACAATCATGTGTAATGAAAGCATATGCGCTTGTGAAAGCGTAAATGGCTTCGATTTCTATTACCAAATATTTCAATGCACCATCTTGAGCGTAAGAACTCAAAACTCTTTCCCGCTGATGAAACCTTGAAGAAGAATCTCTTTTGGAGAGCGTTCATTTTTCATATGCGTTCAAGTGTCACACATCGCTTATCTGAAGTGGTCACGCTAACAAGAGCGTCTCAAGTCAGTCTTGCACATTTCTAACTTTTTCATTTCTAACTTTGTATACTGAAGTAGACGGAGCGCTCCAGCGGATCCCTACAGGAGAGAATGTCATTTCATAGGTGTTGAGGTGCTGATAGATTAATAAGCTCCGGATCCCAGGGGCTCATGGGAAGAGAAGCACAAACCTGAGCTGTCAAAGCCACCGACATGCCCTTTTTGATTCTAAAGCTAAACTCATTATTCACATTCCTCCAACCTGCCTTATCAACAGCAAATGTAAGAAGAGCAAAATTCGCGGCAGTGTCAGAAAGCATTTCGATGACTCAATTCAGTTAAGTGCTGCCAAATCTAGTGGAAAAACTCACTAGTTAGTCAAAGTGCTGTTCAATTATTTATAAGATTGACCGCGTTCTATTAACAAACATCACTCATGAATAACACGGTTAGTTCCACTCCTGGATTCTGATTGGTCAGCAGCAGTGCTTTTATTCACGATACAGCACACTGTGTATCGCCAAAGACTATAGAATACCCAAGATGTGTCACTCGTATAGTTTTGAATAGTAGGAAAATCAACGCTTAACATGGCCAATCAATTGCAGGAAGCCCCGCCTTCGGAATAAAAGAGCCAATCAACCATCTGTAAAGTCATTAGAAGTTCCGGTTGCTATAGAAACAGCATTCTGAGACATGCACATTGTCTGATCAGGCCTGAGAAATAAGTTATTTATAATGCTATTTGAGCAAAAAAAACAACAATTATTACACAGGTGTTGTCAGATTTCATTGGTTAAATATGAAATATAATGCAAGCTTAGTGAACAGTTTGGGGCAATATTTCTCCATATAAAGAGATAGGAGACGCACTTGGATGCCAAATAGGTGTTTCAAAGATGGCTGCCAAGTGAGATAAAGACACTTTTCTTCAGCGATCTTGCATCTTTGTGTTCTCATTCTATGTATTATGTATTTCTGCAAAATAAACGTCTGCATCTTTAATTTTGAGACCACACCCTTCCCTGTCTTCTCGTGCAGAGATATCTTGATGTGTGCACATCTGCACGAGGGAATATCACTGAATCTATTCGTTTTTCAGGTATGATTATATATCATTAAAGGTGTACAGGCGGCAGTTTGAACATTTTAGAACAATTTTTGTTGTAATTATACAACAAAATTATCATACAACATTTTGTGACATATTTAGGGTGTTATTTATGCTGAAAAGTAACACTTCTATGAAAACTACAAACGAAAACTACTATTTTTTTTTTGTTCTATTTAAAATATATTTGTGGAATAATTATCACTGACTAATAATGTGGAATTATTCTTATATACATATTCTTCATATAAATAACAGGATTAGTGAAGAAAGAAATGTTAAAAATATTTTTTAAAACATATTTTAAAAATAAATTACAATAATAATGAAGTAATAATAAATAAAATAAATATTTATAATATACAGAAATATTATATAAACAGTCATTATAATAAATAAATATTAAGAAATATATTAAATATAAAAGATATATAAAAATATTAAGAAAATATAAAAAATATAATCAAGATAAATATTTATTGATAAATAATTAATATCTATACAGACACAGATCAACATTTATGAGTAATTCATGCTGAAAGGCATAATTTAAAAACCACAAATACAAACTACTCTTACAAGCATAAATTCAATCATTCTATTTCAATTTCATAACCCAGCATCCTGCAAGCATCTCAATTGTTCAGCTGATTTGACATGTGAACCGCATCAGTCATGAATGGTGCCCTGCCGCCTGTCAGGACCTACATGCTAAAATATGTATGGATTGACTCCTCAGAGTCTGGCTCCTGGTGCAATATCTGATTAAAATATTACGACACATATTCAGATTACTAGAAATTACCGCATATCAAGCGGCAAGATGTCTGATTCGCATCCAGCGCGCAAGTCATTACAACTGCTGATTTCTGATTCACTTCAGTTCACAGCAGAGTGTGTGTGTGTGTGTGTGTGTGTGTGTGAGAGAGAGAGTGTGTTGTGCTCATGTGTCAATCAACATAACACAAGCCTCCAGCTCTGAAAGGGGAAACAGAATCCAAAAAGAGAGAGTGAGACGCGGACAGAATGAATAATGAGCGCATTCCCTCACGGCTTCACCATGAAGTTCCAGTAAATTACTCCAAGTTTTTAGAGTACCTACGAAAACAAACTCATTAGAAACCCAATTACCATAATTTGTCCATGGGAGATTGAGAACTACAATCATGTTCTGCATTTACTGCAGCGTTTCTTTCCCTATTACAATGTTACTCAAGGTTACTTGCACCAAAAGCATGACTGTTTTTTCATTACTTCTCTAACCAGATGGGGAAGCTTTTTTCTTCTTCTGAGCAACAGACTGGAACTGAAACGAATGCATACAGTGCTGTATTAAATGCATGCAATTTAGCGACTGAAGTAGTTGCACGATTTTGGTGAAATGTCTGGGGAAACGTTTCATCTGTCAGGTTCTTACCGAGGAAGGAGACACAGACTTTGCAGAAAGTGCTGAACTGGAACTTGTTGGCCGCCTCCAGTAAGGTCTTGGCGTTGGCCGAGTCGATAATGAGGGAGCCGGTGTAAACAAACTCAAGGAGAAGCTCCAGAACATCTGAACTGATGTTGCTCATCGTCAGCTGCATCTTCTCACCGTTTCTGTTCTCTCCAGATAACCTGGACACAGTATGAGGAAGGTTAAACCTGCAGAACCAATCAAACAAATCGGCCTCTTCCTCTGACAAATATTTATAGACATCAGAACAATGTTGTTATTAAGTATAACTGCAACATTTTTTTTAAAGTAGGTAAACATTGCAATCATTAACTGAAACAGAACTGAAAAAAAGCCACACAAAATAGATGATAAAAATTTACAAAGACCCTGCTTTAGTTACTAACTGAAATAAAGTAGCACTAAACCTAAAAAAATAAATAAACCTAAATTTAACCTAAATAAAAAATACATAATTAAATGACATTTTTTAAAAATGATTTTTAATTTAGATTTTTAGCTATGAAAAGTGTAAAATAAAATTTAAAATTGTGTATTAACTTGACTTTTGTTATTTTTGTAACTGAAATAAAGCTGATACAAATATGAAAAAATGCTACAAAATAAAATAAGAAAATAAATATGCAATTTAACTAAAACCAAATATACTAATAAAAAAAAACCTAAACAAAAAAGTTTTTTGTTGCTAAAAATTTAAATGAAAACTGAATATGCAAACCTAAAAGCCAATTCAAGTATTAATAAGAAATATAATAGTTGATCAAAGTTTAAGTTTAAGTTTAACAGGGTCACTACTGCATCACTGCATAAACATTTTACAATAATTTTACACCGAAAAATAGCAGCGTATGGAAAAACACAAGGCTGATTAAATAATGGCTCATTTTTGAGTGAACTACCCCTTTAAGAAACAATTAAAAACCTATCAAGCAGCGCAAAGTGAGATGGGCTCATTTGGAAGAGCATCAACTAAAGCTGTTCAGCGAGCGTGACTCAAAGTCAAGTCTGTGCATTTCTCTACAGCACCGCTTGAGGGGAAACTTGAGTGAGCTGCTATGCATTTTCATGCATAATACATGTTTAAAGGCATATGGAGAGTGCAGATTGCCTGGCTGCTGAGATGAGCTGCTCTCCGTCTAGAAGAGGGCTGCTGGCTTAGCGTATCTGCTAACGGCTGATTGGCAGACGGACGCACTGTGGCTTTGCTTTTGCTATTGTTTAGGTGCATGCCTTTAGACACTAAACCTATAAAGATCAATTATCAGGGGCGCTGCGAAAAGACAAAGGTGTCTGGAGAAACAAAAGCTCATAATGATGTTCCATTAATGGACGACCATGTCCAACAAGCGCTTAGACATGGCAGGGAGGTGGAAATAATAATAATGATGATAACCTTCTCTTCTGCCTCGGCTTGCGCTTCCTATTCTACTCTAGACACATGCTTTAAAGGTGAAGTGTGTCATTTCTGAGTCACTATCAGCAGCAAATTAAAATGTGAAAAGAAAAAAAAAACCTGCTTTGAAGTAAGAAAATGTGAAGGGTGTTTGTGTGTGTTTCAAGAGGACCAACACTTCTGCCAGACCGAGTTGTGTTTTAAAATGGATCATATAAGCATGGGTGCAATTCCATGCTACAACAAAACTGAGATAAAGTGTTTAGCTTAACAGATGACATTTCCTTTTCACCAAATGTGGCCTAACAAGATGCAGATGAGTTTGTTTCTTCATCAGATTTGGAGAAATGCATCAGTGTCTCAGCAATGGATGCTCTGCGGTGAATTGGTGCCGTCAGAATGAGAGTCCAAACAGCTGATAAAAACATCACAATAATCCAAAGCACTCCAGTCCATCAGTTAACATCCGGAGAAGACAAAAGCTGAAATGAATCCATCATCAAGACTAACTTTAAACCTTTGCTTCTGGTTAAAATATACTGTAATCCATAATAACACAATAATATAAGCTGTAATCCATAATAAGGCTTTCTCCAGTGGAAAAGTCCATCTCCTGTCCAGCCACATATTTGTTTAGAGCTGTTTGGGTTGTTTTCACTCATAAACAGTGCTTGATCTGTGCAGATTTCTCTCCTGATTCAAACCAGATGACTTCTTCCACTGGAGAAAGCGATATTATGGATGGAGGATGGAAGCAAGGGCTTGAAGTTAAAAACCAATGAATGATTTAAATCTTAGTTTTTTACAAACACATAGCTTTTGTCTTCTCCAGATGTTAACTGATGGAGTGGAGTGATGTGGATTATTGTAATGTATTTATCAGCTGTTTGGACTCTCATTCTGACGGCACCCATTCACCGCAGAGCATCCAAACTGATGCAGAAAACTGATGCATTTCTCCAAATCTGATGAAGAAACAAACTCATCTGCATTTTTTTTTCATTTTTGGGTGAACTGTTTGTTTAAAATTCTAGGTATTTGCAAAATAAGAATGGATAAATGCATGCTACGTGTGACACACACACACACACACACACACACACACACAGACACACACAGACAGACAGACAGCGTGGTGTAAGCAGGGAAGGAAAGGAGGGGGTAGAAAATCAGTTCTGCCACAGGGAACCAGCAGCCATCCTACAGAGAAATGGACCATTTCCATGACTGGGACGTGGATTTACTTTCAAACACCTGCCAAAACAGAGTTCTGCATACGAACGGTGACATTAGTCGTTATAAGAGCTTGGACTTGGAGGAGGCAAAAGGCAGAGTATGAGGTGAGGTGAGGTGAGTGTCTCTGGAGGTGGCTGAAAAATCAAGAAATGTTACTCCTGAAAAGAAAAACAAAAATGCAAAGTTTATTGCTGTCAGGTGTAAGTGGAGGAGGAGAAATATTAAGAAAGAAAAGGCAAAAAAAGTAGTCGACCATTAAGAGGTGGGAAAGAAAAAGAGCCCTCTCTCTGTCCCTGAGATTAGCTCACATTTGCACTATTTCCATAAACACTGCTGCTCAGAAAAGAGCTGTCCGGCCAGAATTGTATTCTCAAGTATGATCACATGTCTGGCATGAGAAAAAAAATCTATTCACTAATCACTATTATATTGATTCGGCTGAGTCCATAGAGTGCGGAAAATATGGCACTCAAAGAGAGGAAAAACAGTTTAAAGAGTGACAGGGTGCATTATATGTATGTAAATGCTGGTTTGTAAAACATCTTCTTGTGGATATAATCGCGGGCAGCATCACACGCACTCTTTATACTGTAGAGATCCCAGAATATATTGCAATTTAAAATTGTATAATAATTTGTATAATAAAATATTTTACAAAATGATAATGCATAATTTTATAAATATATTTTGAAAGTTTTTTTTTTATCTATAAAAATAAATCAAATGAAAACAATTATGATTATAAATAAATCCATGCAAAAAATCAATAACTTTTTGACTACACATTTTTGTAATCATAATAAAAAAATATTACACATAAGTACATTATTGGATAAATAAATAAAAAGAAATGCATAATAAAACGAAATTAAATGAAAAGTAAAAACTTTCATAAATAAACGCATGCATGGATGAATAAATAAAACAACAAATCTGTGCTCAGAAAAATAGCTTTTGGCCATATTTTAAGTAAAACATATGTCTGGTCTGAAACGAAATGACTATTACGACTATTATATTGATTAGACTGGGAAAATACAGCAATGAAAGTACGGCAATCAAAGGGGCCGAAAACCTTTTAAGAATGAAAGGGGTCTCTAAAATAGACACAATTTCCATTTTTCCCATTTTCCAGGAAAAGTCGAGCACACTCATTTGCCTACGTCCTTGAGAGAAAGAGCAGTCTGAAAAATCTCCAAATGTGAGTGCTTGCTTTGTTCCTGTGTTCGCTGACATCACATGCAGATTGTCCCACAACATTACACCTGATTACACACCACACCACAGTTTAATCAACATTTGCTTTCAAGAAATCTTCAGCGCAAACGACTTATTTAAATGCTAAACTGTCTTTTTAGGCGAAACTTTAGCCATGATCTATGCATAATTTAGCTTTAGCTGATCATGCATCAGCCTAAAATGGATCATATGTCCTTTCGCTGCAAAACTCTCAAATACTATAGTTAAACCCTCAAAGTAGACCAGCTGGGAAAAAAATAAAATAAAGGATCATGCATAAATACAAAAAAGCATATATGCAGAAATAAATGCATCAATTAATTAATGTGTAAATAAAAAAAATCTACAAATAAATAAATATTCTAGAAATGATTGCATCATATAAAAATTAAATTAAAATAATTAATTAATTAATGCAAACCAATAATAATTGTTCATTATACACTCCAAACAATGGACTATATTAACTCCACAATATTTCTGAAAAAAACAAAACACTTTAGTTTATGTCTATTGTATATTGCTTCTTCCAGAAAAAAAAGAAATGCTAAGAGGATCGAAAGAAAGCAGCAACAAATTACAAGTTGGTATTAAACCACTAGAGCTTCTGAGTTAAGTGTCCATTTTAATGGAACAAAACAAATCAAGAGTTGTCAAACTAAAGTAGGCTCTTCAATGCCAGCTATCCGTCTCAGGCTAATAACGAAGTGTCTATGCTAATATATACACGTGAAAACATTCAGCAAGTGGCAAAGTGATGGATGCGCTGCCAGAAACAAAGCACAAATATTCAATAAAATCCAGCAGACGTACAGGCTCCAGAATCTCTGGAGATGTTGTGAAACTCATAAGCAGTGCTGCCTTGTATTGATGCAAACGAGGCAGCATTAATGGCTATATATTACATCCGAACGCAGATCCACTTAGTGCATGATATGCTAAATGCACGAATCTCTTTTTAATGCACGTTTCCTCTCAGAACGACAAATACAGCAGGTGTTCTTTATAGACGATTAGATAAACACGGTCTGTTTGACTGATATAAATGACGGGCGCTCTGATAACGACAGCCTGATTTGCTCATTAAAGGGCCGCCAGACATCTTCAATATTAATCTCAGATTACAGCCCAATGCGTGGATCATTTTTAAGATCAATGTTTCGTTCAGATCTGATCATCATTTTTCCCTTAAAGTTCAAAGACTGAAGTCAATTTTGAATAAAGCATATCCGAAGTGTAAACAAGCAAATAATCATGCTGAAATATTGTAAGAGCGCTCAGATTTTTTAGCCGCTAGAAATGCATGAGAAATTAATAATGCAAGAGTGTTTTTTTGAACAGTTTAGTATGCTGCTGCTTTATGGATCATGACACGCCATTGATTTTCTTCTGCCGAACAAAGCTGTTGGCTCTCGATTTAATGTAGCATGAATTTCAGCCGACAGACAGCTCTATGTACATAAAGGCACATAAACGTCAGCTTGAACTTTCCAGTTGAACTCTGTGAGGTTGAACTGGATTGAACTGTCTGTTCAGGTGCAGGTCGTATTGCTTTAATACCGCTTGACAAGGTTACATATTTTCGACTTTGTGAAAAGATATACAACTGCACAGGGCTAATGTATTTTTCGTCTGAATGGCGATGATGTGACTCTGTATGGCTTTGTTCTGGAACCTAATGAGCCGCCTTCAGGCATCACATGTGCACGATTATGCTGGTTTCCAAAACGCCATCCCAGAATGCATGTTAGGTTGCAATCCCAGAATGCAATCCGACAAGCTCAAAAAAAAATAGATTTAAATAAAAGGTGTGTAAAATATATACTCACTAAAAATAACTAAACTGATTGCATATAAATTGATGCATACATACACCGGCATAAATGTAATTTCTAACGTCCTTAAATTCATGCATATATATATATATATATATATATATGTATATGGCATAAATACTGTAAATTCAAAAGTGCATAAACATAAAAAGCAGAAATGCAACAATACAAAAAACATAATTATGAAAAAATACGAATGAATGTATACATTAATTAATGATTGCATGATGTGATAAGGAAAAATATTTTATAAATAAATGCATAAACATGCATGTGCATAAATAAACAAAAACTGCACAAACAAAGCATAAATGCATGCACAGATGCATTTTTATGAATCCTGAATGGTTACGCATCAAAATCAATTCTATACATTTTTGAGTTGCGTGTGCATGATGTGTTTCGGATCAGTCAGAATATCTCACTAGGTTTTACAGAAACACTAGTTTCCTCTGCGTTTTAAAAAAATGAGACTCTAGACGTTAACAAGAGTGTGAAATTCCCCATTCAGAGCCTAGTTTCTGTGCTTTCAGAGGCGCTGGAACTCAAATCGCTTTGCGAGGTGTATCAGCACATTTTGTGCTTCACTGAGATCAAACTTCTGAGTTATTGCTCCTAATGCAGTTTTCATTGCTGCTGCTCTCGAGATAGTTCAGCTCGACCTGGACTAAATTCACAATCAACCAGCCGAGATTCCCCGACCCGGAGTAGAGTGGATGCATCACAATATATATCAGACGAGAATATACAGCAATTTCATATGCCAAGCCGACTCACATCTGTTTGTTCTGTGTTCAATGGCCTGCATTTATGAATTAGATGTAATTTAAACAAGGCTGAGAGAGCTAGATGAACAGCATGCGTGCAATCAACACATTGACTGTATAAAGCCTCCTGCATCATTTATGATACACACATTACTAAGGCTTTTAAATTATCAAAATGGGCAAAACTTTGTTGCACGCAATCTACCTATACTCATATCTTCACTCGTCTTTACATAAGAAATAACTTTTATATTATTAGTAGTAATATTTCAAGATGAACATTTACTAGGCCGAAGTAACTACTTGATTATTAAAGGTGTCAAAATTAATCGTTTCTACGATGCATCGCAGGCGAAGACGATTCGGTATCGGTTCAGTAATAGACCATAACCGGTTATAATGTACTGACGCTTCTGATGTCATTTGCCACATTCACGCTTTGTATAATACAATGGCTCACACCGGTGTCACACTGCGCGGTGAGCAGGGCGTAAGCAGCGCGTATTTTTCCGGCGCCCATGTTAACATATGGCAGCTTTCACACAGCACACATGGGCGGCGGCGCGGCAGCGTGTAGCAGGAGAAGAGCAGGAACGACTGTGCCGCGATAGTTTTGGCGCCGAATCCTTTTTTCTGGGCCGCTTATGCGCTGAATTCAAGTCACAGTGCGTTGTTCTTGATCTAAACTGAGGATCTAAAAGAGGTAGTGCTTGTGACAGATAATGCGTCGAAGATGATCGCAGCAGCTCAATCCGGAACATTCGCTCACGGTAAATGCTTTGCGCATAAAGTGAATCTGGCAACGCAGCACGCGATTAAAGTGGCCGCGCTGTCTCGGCTATTGGCCAAAATCCGCCGAATATCAACATTTTTCAGGCTCCATCGCAGCACCACAGCCACGGCCTAAAAGTCAAACAGCAATGCCTTGGCTTGAGAAATCTGATTACTGAAGCTGATAACTGATGTCAGAAGAGTGTCTCCCATTGCTCCTCTAAATGTTACTTTGGTTTCTAAATTATAATTTCATGTTAATACATTTGTTCAAGAAGTGTGTTTTCCTTGAGAAGGTAAAATTAAAGTTTTAGTTGATATATCTGACTGTTTGTGTTTATTAAAAAAATGAATTAAAATTGAAAATTTAGTATGTGGTGCATCGTGATGCATCGAGATATTGTATTGAACCGAATCGATGACATAATAACCGTAATCAAACCGAACCGTGAGACCAGTGTAGGTTCACACCCCTATTGATTATGCACAATTTTTTAGAAAAGTCAGGATTCTGAAATTTCACCTCTCTAGCATTGCATTTAATGTTTGGATCACCTTACTAAGACATTACTGAAAAATAAAGAAACACCTGCTGTAATGCTATAGATGTCGTCAATTTCATCTTATATATGAGCCATAGTAGCCTGCTGGATCAAATTCAATACTCAACAAACATGCATATATACTCTTTATATATATATATGTATATATATATATATATATTAGTGCTGTCAACGGATTAATCATGATTAATCACATCAAAATAAAAGTTTTTCTTTA
>JAUCNO010001819.1:20401-42653 GCA_032353835.1 Enteromius viviparus
AAACCATTACGCCTATGGAGAGTCCTCATAAATCACAAAAACCAACATGTGTGTGTGTGTGTGTGTGTGTGTGTGTGAGAGAGAGAGTATCAGGCTGTTCTTCATCAAACACACAACAGGGTACAGAAATATAATTATGAGCTTGTCTGATGCAGAACACACATTTTCTTTCATTAAGGGACATGAATTAAAAGAAGCGTATGGATAATGGATATGTCTGATTGTGATTAAATCAAACAACTAGTTTGACCAGCTGGGGGAGCCAACAGACTTCCTTCAGAAACGTACACAATCATTTGGGTATCTCTCGAGTACCAAGCGTGATATGTGTATGAAACACCGAGCTAATGACGTTCTTTAGAACCCACAAACATGCGTTTGTTCTCACTGGAGGATAAAGTGACCCAAAACTGATTTTCTGCCCAGGCCACTTTCATATGTGGATACATATCCGATTCAAATAATAAATAACACGTGATACTGGTTTTATTTGCAAGAATTGAACGATTAACATTCAAAGCACATCAATACATTTCAATCAATACATTCATATTTTGGAATATAAAATAAGAAATAACTAAACAGAATTAAGAAAATGTTAGGGGTTATCCAATAAGAATGATAGCAGAGAGCAGGAGTTTTTGGGGTGTGCTCACACAGACCTTGAAGAGTTTCAAGATAATTTCTTAAATCCATTTGAAATGGGAGAAATTGGGCTTCCTTTTACATTTGTGTATGTAAAACTTACCTAATAATATGACATTTAGTATACAAATATGACTCTTACCCATGTCTTTTTGTATCAAAAAAGAAAACAACATCTCAACAATAGTTTTATGCTAATATTAAAAGCACTTAACATCATAAACAAATATTCCACATCAATCCAAAACTACTTTACATACATATAGTCGACAAAAGGTGCAAAACAGACTCGTTCCACAAAAACACCGATTTCAGATTAATCATCTTCATATCTCTTAAAGAACAGGGCGCGTCTGGTGCAAGCGGAGCAGCTTCTAGTGACGTCATTGTCCCGGTAGACGATGCCCAGCTAACCGGAAATGTCTGTGCAGCCAACGCCAAAATACTTACGCCGTTTAATTGAATTTATACATTGTTTAAAAAGTACGCAATGTACTTACTGATTAGATACATGCATAATTAAATGTAAAATTACAAAAAATATATTTTCGACCACGTCTGTGTGGCCGGAGAGCGAAGTCATCGGACCAATCAGAAGCGTCGCTGAGCGTCACGTGACCCGATCAGGAAGTGATCCGAGTGAGATGCTGATCAGTGTCCGGTGAACCAAGCTCTGCGGTCCGTTGTTCGTTCTGACCTGCAAACCTTACAAACGGCAGCCCGCTTGCGTTTAGCCGCTGTCGGTAAAAGCTCTCATCTGCAGGTAAGCGCGCGATTCAGACGCTCGTTTCCCTAACAACAGCAGCGGTTGCCGAGGAAACGCTAGCGCGAGACTGCGCCCACTTTGCCATAGAGAGAAAAACATCGATATGTGAGCACATTCTCCTGTACTGAAGGATTTGACATGTGTGGTGTGATTCCAGTCAATATTACCGACTTCTTTCCGCGTCTGAGAGACAAAATATGGGGTTTTATTAGAGGCCGGCCGGTTAGCATCACAGCTAATGCTAAACGATGACTGACTGACAGCTGTTGTTGTGTTTACACGTGGACACGTCTATGTGTGCGGTCTCAATGTTTTATTTTGTAAGTTAAAAAATACAGTTCAGTTCACGTAATGTACGCTACATACCGGTGAGCTGATTTCAGCAAGTACAAGATGTTCCTGGATCAGCATTCCAATCAACCAATCAGAAGGCTCATCCTAAAACACTCAGGGCTGGTGTTGTGCCGAATTATGACTCCCCTCGTCATCAGTAGTAATCCTAACCCCTCCCCCTCACCCACACCTAGCACTAAACCTACCAAAACTAGGGGAGTCATAATCTGGCAGGGGGTCAAAATTCGGCACTACACCGGTTTCCTGGATAGGGGTTAGATTAAGCCAGGACTAGACCTTTGCTAATTTAGGACATTTAAGGAATTTTAGAAACGTGTCTTACAAAAATGCATTTATCTGTGACCAAACAATGGCAATAATGTATTTTAAGATATCTCAGTCCAAGGTTTTATCAGTTTAGACAGCTCTTAACATTTATTTTAATCTAGGACTAGTTGTAAACCCTGTTCGGGAAACTACCCCTTAATGTTAAGAAAAGCTTAACATGGCTTACGCACCTAAAAACTGATGAGGGAAACCCAAATTTCTTTCAAACCTCCCTTGTAATAATCTTTAACTACTGTCAAAAGAACGAGCCCATATGCAACAGATAAAGTGAATAATATCACACTATCCCCCAGACAAGGCTTAAACTAGTCCCAGACTAAACTGCATGTTGGAGCTGTCTCAGATCTTGCTCTGATATATCTTAAAACATGCCAGTGTTCTGTGTTAAGATACACACCTGGAATATTTTCTTATAAGCCATTTTTGTCAAAGTTGCTTAAATATCTTAATTAAACTAATGCCTAGTCCTGGCTTAAGCTAAGCCCTGTTTGTGAAACCGGGCCAAAGTGTTTTCTCTCCCATAGAAGTCTATTATAAGGAAACAGCTTAACGTAAAAACACGCACATAATATGAAACTGTACACTTGAATGATTTATCTTGAAATTGCATGAAAGATTTAAAAAGTATGAAAAAGATTTACTCTATAAACAAAACATTACATTAAATAAAGACAAAATCATGAATGAATCAATAAACTAAGCTTATGAAACCATAACTAACTTACGATCCAATGCCATGTCTCAACTCAAGTGAATAAATCATCTTATAACAGACATCCAATACAAAGAGAAACATGTTCGCGCGAGCAGGTGAGAGAAGATCGCCCGCGCGAGGGTTTGAAATGAGCTCGCGGGCTCCCGTTTCTTCGCATATAGATCCGTTTTCCTCTCGCGGAAATGATTTACCGCGCACGCCAGCATCAGTGGTGCGCTCGATTGATTCGGTTCGGTACATACCGGTTACTTAGGTACCGGTGCTATAATGGTCCCGGGTTTCGGTACCCAACCCTAGTCCTTTCTAGAGTAGATTAACTTTTTGATAACAAGCGACATATGTTCGCTGCGTAAATCAGATTATCACAATCACAATTATAATCACAATTATTAAAAGTGCGAACTCATTCTCCTCCAGCAGGAAGTGCGAGAGGTTTCCGGTAACGGCTGTAGACAAAGCAGCTCTGAGCTTACAAACACTGCCTTATATGCAGGAGGAAATGAACATGACATTTACTAAAGACAGACTTCCTTCATAAATACTGAGATGTAAAAACACCCACGTCTCTGTTTGATGCTTAAACGCGCATCACATGGGTGTAGCCGGCGGCACTAACCACACCCATAAACAAACACAGACCGGAAGTTAACCTGGGTCCAGACTCCAGGCGATGAAATGGTCTATAACAAGATCCTTCCTTCATATTATTATAAGCACGTAAGAAAGAATGCAATGCGTGCCATGGAGTAAAAGACCCGGAAGACCCGGAACCCAAGGTAACAGATTTGGACCCGACCTGGCTAACCATTTAAAATATATACCCGGACTGAAGAAAGACGAACATGAATTGCACTGAAAAGCCAAAATACGTCATGTATGTATACTTAATGAGTAATCCACTAAAAAATAAAACAATATATATAAAGCACCGTTTTGTGTTTATTTTTGCACAAACTCAAGAAGTGCTAAAGATTCGATCATTTTAGTCTGTGTTTGTTGTTTTCTCTTAGTATCTTCATTTGAAGGCCCTTAGGTTCAGTTTTAGTGAGACTGGGATCTAAATATGCTTCATTTTTAAGCATTATTATCAGTGTGGCTCCAGCTCTTTGGGTTTAACCCGTTTTCCATGGTTGACAACTAAATATAGGTCGCTGATACTTAACTATGTTTAAAAAGCAAACAAATGAGGATAAAACCAGATTATGTGTTGAGTAATAGATGGTGTGGTGTGAGCTGGGTAGGCAGCTCTGTAGATGTGGTTCAGTCTTCTCGTGTCTTTGCCGTTGGCATCGGTCATATGACCGCATATCTAGAGCACTCAGTAGTCGACTCTGTAAACGTCTGTGCTACGGTTCACTCAGCGGAAGTGTTGACAATCCAGAGAAGTTAAGCCAAACATGTCCATGGCACGGAGGAATTCATGCACTCCTCGGGTGAGCGACCGGTCCATTAATTACTAACCAAATTTGACAGCTTGTGTAAATTTCTGCTTTGTTCACTGGTTGTATGTTCAGTGTTTGGATAACGCTTCGTGTATAAGAGTGAGCTTTATTAAATGCTAGCTCACCGTGTTGAAGGTGTTGCTGTTGATCTCTGGGAAGCTGTGTGAAAGACAGTCTGCATCCTCTGGAATATTGTGGTCCAGTCGAGTGTTTTCCAGCTGCGCTGTTGTTGATCACAGCTGATCGGAGCTGAAGGGGCATGTGACGTGTGGTGATCAGGTCCCTCGCCGTCGTCTCAACAGAGACCGTTTGTTTGGAGAAGCACATGACCTTTAGCATTCAAAGCCTTGAATATGATGTATTAAAAGACACAGCTAAAATAATAACAAAGCACAACAGTTACTAGCTGTGGGGTGTTACAGTACTATTATTGTTTTGTAATATTTTACAGAATAGTTTAAAACCTAGTTCTGTGTTTTTGACATTGTTATATAAGTCTAGCCTTCAAATAGATATTATTAGTGCTGTCATTTAGTGCAGCACTTGTTTTATTAATATTTATTTAATGCTGTTTGTTCATTTAGCAATTTGACTTATTTTAGGTTAAAGTAAAAATGAAAAATTTCATTCGTTTTATAAAAGACGTTTAAATAAAACATTTTGAATAAAATTGCCTTGTCATCTAGGTGATATAAGTTTCTTAAGAAGGGTTCCTAACTATAATAGCCCTTGTCAACGCTAATGCTGTAGTTATATTTGATAGGAATATCATTCATGTTGATTTGGCGAGCAGCTAAACACAGTGAGACGAGTCCTCCGAGAGAGAGCGGTGGTCTGATGCGGAGTGTGTTTGTTTCTCAGCTGCAGAGCGCTTTGATCAGCAGGATGAGTTCAGACGGAGGCGGGAAGCCCGTGAAGGTGGGCTCTCTGGTGGAGGTCATCGGGAAAGGTCAGCGTGGGACCGTGGCCTACATCGGCGCCACCCTGTTCGCTTCGGGGAAATGGGTGGGTGTCATCCTGGACGAACCTAAGGGCAAGAACGATGGCACGGTGCAGGGAAAACGCTACTTCACCTGTGAGGAGAACCATGGGATATTTGTCAGACAGTCTCAGGTAAGAGTCAGCCGTCGATCTCACTCTTTCTGTACAGGAGCTACAGGTTTGAAAGATCACTAACAGATATAATATTCAGTGTTGTTTACATGTGTCTCTGGAGCAATAAACAATACGTTATATCAATCAAAATTCTGCATTCCTCTTTCATGCCCAAAAACAGTCGGTTGCTAAGTAAAAATCATGTCACAAATATGCAAAAGAGGCATTATATAATTCACAATAACACATTCAGTTATTTGCAGGCATTTCCGCACGCTCTTATTGCGTCTTTGCATTGACTTGACATGGAAATGTCTGGTGTGAGCAAGAATCAATGTCGTGTTACATCCACAAATGCATTTATTTATTTATTATAATCATAAAACATTTGCTGTGATGTAATCGCTCAGACTGACGATACGATTAATCGCGCAGCACTCATTTCCAGGGTATAAATCGACACTAGATGATATCGTCTCATTTTGTTGACCTTAAACTCAAAGGCTTTTCCAGACGGGATTTGTCTTTTCATCACTCCATTAATCAGAAAATACTGAACAGACAGAAATGTTTTTATTAGGAAAAAACGATGCATATAAACTAGTGTGAATAACACATAAACACACATTCAGTAATATAGAGAGGAATTAACATCTTGTTTTGGAGGTTACGTTGAAGCAGAAATATCCATCAAATCTAAACTGGGCAGTGCGTGAGAAAGTGATGATCTCTTGGTTTCTCTCGTCAGATTCAGCTCATCGATGATGGAGGCAGCTCTGCTACGTCTCCAGAAACACCTGACTCCGGTGTGGCCAGACTACTCAAGAAAGGTGCGAGCATGTCTGATTCCTTCACACACGGCAGATGATGCGTGTTGTTCAACCAACCAATGTTTGTCTCTCCATTCTAATTCACAGAAGTCCAGGAGACGCCAAAATCTGTGAAGCAGGTATGAGCCAGTGTGACCAGTATTAGATTCGGTCATAGCTTGCATTCTTTTGGGTGCTTTTTAGCTTTCAGTCATTATTTGTTGATAACAGAAATGTTGCGCTTGCAGATAATTATAATACATGTCTGTCGTTTCATTTTAGTTATATTTTAATTGGCAAAAAATAAAAAGGATATCAAATAAGAAAAATATCAGCTGCAAAAAGAATATGAAGAATATATTCTGGCCTAGAATATGTTTGAAAACAAGGAATTTTATAATGGTGTGTATTAGTCTGGATGGCTCATATATTTAGATAAAGGATGTGTGTGTGTTTGACTGTTTTTGCTAACGCGATGAAAAGACTCCGACAGCAAAGAAGGTACATCCGTCAGTGCTCTGTGGGTTCAGTTCACGTGTCGAGCACAGCGGTGCATGTTATGTTTACATTCACTCTTTATTTCACAAGTTGTTGGCTGTTTTTTCTTTCTGTGGTTTCCATCCCTGCATCTGACCCTCGCACCGAGTGCTTGCATGATCTCCTGCGGGTCACAAACACACGCACACACACACTTCGAATCCTACAGGTCTGACGTCACACAAATAGCTTGATAAAGATAGGGCGTATCAAGATTCATCCAATGATAACAGACCAGGATTCACATGCAGGCGTTTAGCGGGTGCTTTTATAGTGAGGACAATAGAAGCAACAAAAGAGTGCTGTGAGCCTCCACAAGAGTTTCTTCATATAATAAAAGCATGGAAGAAGAATAGAGAGCAGTAGCGTTAGGAGCTGTGATTGTTTAAATAGAAAGTAGTGCAAAGAACAGAAGTAGATGGAATAGAAATAGAAGCGAGAGGAAGAGATGTTTATATTAACAATTGTTCAATTGGAGCAGCAGTGGATCACATGATCTATTATTTCAATGTAGATTTAAACACCTTTGATGTCATGATATCCATAATCAGCAAATACATTATCTCCCGGCAAGTTCTGGTGTTGTTCATGTCAGTGGAAACACTTGTTTCTGCCACAAGCTTATTCTCCCTTTTTATCCCACAGTTAAGGTCTGTTAGTAACTCACAATTCTCCATTCATATTTCACAACATGCTGTAAGAACTGTATTTAATCTTATGGCAGAAATAGTTTCCATACTTCTGTGGTTGTGGGATGATATTTGTTTTTGTTTTGTTTATGGATTTCTTCCTCCGTCTGTTCATGCAGTGTTTCTCTTTCTCTGTTAATATCTCTTTCCTGCTGGTTTTCTCCGTGCAATCCCTTCACCTCTTCTCTCTGTATTCCCCTGTGTGTGTGTGTGTGTGTGTGTTTTGTGCTCCTCCCTCAGCCTCCTATGCGTCGTAGTACCAAGGTGAGCCTACACCCTGCAGCAAAGCATTCTGGGAAATGTCTGGGATGATGTAAGGCTGTGTTGGGAATGGAAAGCTGTTTACTGTTAAGATTTAAATTGCAAATATCTAAAGAGATTTTGAAAAACTTCCTGCTTGTTTTATTAAGGTACATGTTCTATTGTATTTCCATCCCAACTCAGCTCTCAACTCTTATTAATGTGTTTAATTCTCACTTTGACTGCACTGAAATGTTCTCATTAGCAGCAGTATTGCCGGTGTAATGCACACTATTGGATCTGTGCTGAATAATGAGCTGCTTTAGAGTTGTTTGGTAATTGATCAATGCTGTTGAGCTGAACTGAATGGATGTCTATACTGATGATTAGCTGATCTGAGGGGGTCTAGCTGGGGTTTTCCCGAGCGTCTGTAATGTTACGTGTTGGTCTGTGTATGAAGGCGATGTGTGATGATGTTTATTGTGCATAACAGTGGCATACACCTGGGCGTCTGTCCAACTCCAGCTCCCTCCCCTCTCTCATCATGGTACGTCCCAGATCTCAAACCCTCTTTCAGGGAGATCCTCACCGATCATCACAGCATCACTGGCCTGGTTTACAGCTGCTGTTATTATCTGCGCTCAGTAATCAGATCTTCATCAGATCTGGAGAAATGTGTCATCAGGGTCACGGCACCAATTCCCATCCATTACTGATCCAGACACACATTTCTTCAGAGTCTTGGGTGATCACATTTTCAGCAAATCTTCATTTTAATTCTTTTAACAAAAGGCCTGTATCTGAAAGAGGTATGGTGGGATGCTATTGACTTTGTGGCGTCGTTCGACAGACGTTAGAGATGCAGTAAATGCAGGTGTGAACTGGGTCAGGGACTACAGACTGGTCACTGAAGCACACTGTTGTCAGGGGTCTGGTGAGCACTGTGTGTGTGTGTGTGTGTGTGCTCGGGTCAAAAGTCATAGGTCAGTTAGGACACATGATGAAGCTCATCACGGCTTGAGAATAACTGCTTCTGTTTGTCCGCAGGCGGGTCGTCCCTCTGTCGGAGGGTCAGGGCTTTCTGAGTCCGTGTTAGCAGAGAATGAGTCCACAGCATCTTCTCAGATTGCACTGGGAGCTCCGGTCGTCCCTCAGCCCAGCGGCACACCCAGCGCTCCTCCCCCTGCCACCCCCAGCAAGGTCAGCAACCTTTGACTTTCACCACATGCCTCTCTTGTCAAATAATGCACCTCTGCCACGGTGTGTGATAAAGGCTGTGTGTGTGTGTAGGAGGAGGAGAGCCTCCGAGCTCAAGTCAAGGATCTGGAGGAGAAGTTAGAGACGCTGCGGATGAAGCGCTCGGAGGATAAATCCAAGCTGAAGGAGATGGAGAAACACAAGATTCAGCTGGAGCAGCTGCAGGAGTGGAAGAACAAGATGCAGGAGCAGCAGAACGAGCTGCAGAAGCAGCTGAAAGAGGCCAAGAAGGTGCTGGAGACATCGGTCACACACTGCCACAAATCACAGTTCACAAACACAGAAAAATAACACGCAGCATCTGAAAAAATCAACCAGGAAAAACTTGATTTTCATTAATTACACACCAAAAACAGGATCCAGAAACATTTAGTTCAGGAAAAATAATCTGATTGCATTGGGCCCTAAAAATGTATTTTCATATGTTTTGATTCTGAAAATAATAACCTTTAAAATGAAATTCTGAACAAAAGCTATTAGGAAGGAATGAAATGGATTGTTTCAGCAGACCCTGAAAATGTCATTTTTGATAGGCCTTTCGATAAATAGTCAATTAATAAAGCTTCTTTAGAAAACAAATGTTATCTAGCAATTAAAACTATTACAAATTTAATTTATGATAAGCTTTTAATAAATTGTCATAAAATTGTGTACTTTTCATGGTTTCAGTTAATTAGACATGCTTATTCTTTATTTTATAGATAATTTAACTATTAAAATGGAAAACAGAACAATTACACTGAAAAATGCAGGATTCTGAAAAAAATTAAACGCGCCCCGTTTTTAAAACGTTTCAGTGAAGTGTTTTTAAACGGCTAATAATGCTATGTTCATGTCTTTCACTTTTGTGATTTTAATCAATTAGTTGTCTTTGGATTATTATATGAAAACAGCATTAAATAAGGCTAATATCCCCTCTGCTGCCCGAGCGCAGGAGGCCCGCGAGGCTCTTGAGGCCAAAGACCGCTACATGGAGGAGATGGCCGACACGGCGGACGCCATCGAGATGGCCACTCTGGACAAAGAGATGGCCGAGGAGCGGGCAGAGTCCCTGCAGCAGGAAGTGGAGGCTCTGAAGGAGAAGGTGGAGGAGCTGACCATGGACCTGGAGATCCTGAAGCACGAGATCGAGGAGAAGGGCTCGGACGGAGCCGCCTCCAGCTACCACGTCAAGCAGCTGGAGGAGCAGAACAGCCGGCTGAAGGAGGCCCTGGTCAGGTACAACACCTGCCTCGTTCTTTTAAAGCCTCATGTTCTGGTCATGAAGTGGCATTGTTTTAAATCAAGAAACAACTTCCCTGATAATATTAACAAATGCGTGCAACACTTATAAAGTTACTTTGGGATAATTACCGTTATCAGTGTATCACCCGGCCCAGGTCTCCTGCATCTTCTCGTGTGTGTGTGTTCAGGATGAGGGATCTGTCGTCGTCGGAGAAGCAGGAGCACGTGAAGCTCCAGAAGCAGATGGAGAAGAAGAACTCTGAGCTGGAGACTCTGAGAGGACAGAAGGAGAAGCTGCAGGAGGAGATGAAGCAGGCTGAAGCCACGATAGACGAGCTCAAGGAGCAGGTGCGTTCAGCGTCACACGGGTCAGTTTCACAGACTGGCAGAGAGCTATGACAACATTGAACACAGCCTGGTTTAACATGCCTGGGCCGACACAGACAAAAACATCATTCGTTTATTTAATTAATTAAAGCTCAGCTCAAGACAAGCATGTTGTGTTGTGTGTTTTCAGGTGGATGCGGCTTTAGGAGCTGAGGAGATGGTGGAGACCCTGACGGAGAGAAATTTAGACCTGGAGGAGAAAGTGCGTGAGCTCAGAGAGACCGTCAGTGACCTGGTGAGACACTCGATCATCTTCAGCCTCAGCTTTCAGCTCATAACCAGGCAGAGTTCATTATGAGTCTTTCAGTCTGAATTATGCTGGGTGAGCTCAGAGAGTTGATCTTGGTTCTCAGGAATCGATAAACGAGATGAACGACGAGCTGCAGGAGAACTCTCGTGAGACGGAGCTGGAGTTGCGTGAGCAGCTGGATCTGGCCGGGGCTCGGGTCAGAGAGGCTCAGAAGAGAGTGGAGGCGGCGCAGGAGACGGTGGCCGACTATCAGCAGACCATCAGCAAATACAGAGAGCTCACCACTCACCTGCAGGTCACACCCTACGTCTGTTTATTCATGTGAATTCTGCGGTTCTGTGCATCCCTGGCTCTTTCATCTTTCTTTAAACCTACTGTATGCCTCCATTGTAAAGCTGATGTTTTCTCCGCTGCATGAACAGGAAGTGAACCGAGAGCTGACCAATCAGCAGAGCAGCTCGGCCGAACAGTTGCAGCAGCCCACCGCAGAACTCTTCGACTTCAAGATTAAGTTTGCTGAGACCAAAGCTTACGCCAAGGTACGCGGTCAGCCTTCAGGTCAGCCAAGCCTCGAAACACACCAGGACCCAGTGCTACATCTGTGTGTGTGTGTGTGTGTGTGTGCAGGCCATTGAGATGGAGCTCCGCAAGATGGAGGTGAATCAAGCAAACCGTCAGGTGTCTCTGCTGATGTCCTTCATGCCCGAGTCCTTCCTGAGACACGGAGGAGACCATGACTGCATCCTCGTGCTGCTGCTCATCCCCAGACTCATCTGCAAGGTTCCTGTCCGATGCATCTTACAGCACCTGTCATTTTACTTCAGGCTTCAGACCGAGCTAATATCTTTCTTAATTGAATACAGCTGAAGTAAGATCTGAAGTAAGTGTTAGATTAAACAAGATGAAGCTCTGAGATGATATGGATATAAAAAACAGCAGATTCCCTGCTGCAAATATATCAGAACTTCCTTTCTGATCAGTAATATGCATTGTTCAGAACTTCATTTGGACACTTTTAAAGATTTTCTCAATATTTAGATTTTTTTGCCACATTTTTTAATAAGCACTAAGTTTGCTACCAATTACTAAGCTAAAATGGAAATAAAAATATATTATATCTGAATAATATTAAAATAATAATAATAATGGCAAAGGCAGACGGCAAAATTACAAACAAAAGAAATAAGAGAAATATATTAAAAATAAACTAAAAGTAAACAAATAAAAGCTAATTCAAATGTGAATAACTGTGTATACTGTACAACATGCCAGAATAATAATACAGATATATGTCAGGCAGAAATAGCACAAGCTCCTTAATGTTTAAAATGCTTAAAATAACAAAGGATGTATATGCTAACATATCAATATAATATAAATTGTGTTCCATGAGTAGAGTTGCTCACAGTGTGATCTCTCGGAGAGCTCTGCAGTAATGTGTGTGTGATGTCTGTCTCAGGCGGAGCTGGTCAGCAAGCAGGCGCAGGAGAAGTTTGACCTGAGCGGCGTCTCTCCGGAGCGCACTGGACTGAGAGGAGCCGCTGGAGAGCAGCTGAGCTTCGCCTCCGGCCTGGTTTACTCCCTCACGCTGCTGCAGGCCACGCTGCACAAATACCAGCTGTAGGTGTCCTCCTCCATCATCATCATCATCCTCTGCTTCAGCACACACTCGCTACATGTTCTTAAAGAGGTCTCGTCTGGATCTGAATCTGAGAATTCAGCTTTGATTACTGGGTTTGAAAATTGAAAACTCTTATTTTAAACTTTCAGGTTAGAATTCCATTTTTGAGCCAAGAATTGAGCCTTATGCCCCCCTGTACTTCCATAATAACCTCTCCCTTCTACATGGTTTTCAGCCTTTATTTTTCAGATGTGAGGTCTTGTGTGTGTGGTGTTTCAGTAAAGTGTGTGTGTGTCTCTCAGGGCTCTGTCTCGGTGTGACGTGGAGGTGTATAAGCGCATGGGCACGCTGTACTCTGAGATGAGTGTTCACGAGCGATCGCTGGACTTCCTCATCGATCTGCTGCACAAAGACCAGCTGGACGAAACGGTGCAAGTGGAGCCGCTCACCAAAGCCATCAAATACTACCAGGTACACACACACACAGGAGTCAGGCTCTGCGGCGTGTCAGTGATGTGACGCTGTGTGTGTTTATTACAGCAACTGTACAGCGTTCATCTGTCGGAGCAGCTGGAGGACTGCACCATGCAGCTGACCGATCACATCAAGGTACCCACATCAAGATGTCAAAATTGTTTTTTTTTTATATTTTTATTTCAGTGTTTTTTTGTTTGCTTTGTTTTGTCACAGGTTTTTGTTTATTTATTTATTTATTTTGGTCAACTTTTAATGTTGTTTTGTTTTTACTTTTAGTTCTTAGTTATTTAATTTCTCATTTTTCACGGAAGACTTTATTATCATTTTAATGAACAAAAATGGTTTGAGGGAATGCTGGTTTCTGAGCGTGTCTGAACTGATCTGTGACCTGCAGTTCACCCAGAGCGCTCTGGACTGCATGGGGTCAGAGGTCGGCCGTCTACGGGCCTTCCTGCAGCCAGGACAGGAAGGGGCAGAGCTCTCTGTGCTCCTTAAGGACCTGGACACTTCCTGTGGAGACATTGGTCAGTTCTGTAAGAAGATCCGCCGCAGGATGCCGGGAACAGACGCTCCGGGGATTCCTGCTGCGCTCAGCTTCCCAGCTCAGGTGCTCACGTCTGATGAAACACACACTCTCTCTCACACAGTATCATTATGAATATGAATATTACTACTTTATTTCTTTGAGTTCGTTTGGTGTTGTGTATTTTATTTGTCGTTATGTTGTGTGTGTGCAGGTGGGCGAGGCGCTGGCTGACTGCAGGAAGCAGCTGACCCGTGTGGTGGCTGTTCTACAGGAAGTGGCAGCGGCAGGAGCTCAGATGATCGCTCCGCTGGCCGAGACGGAGGGACTGCAGCCGCTCAAGATTGAGGATGTGCTGTTCAAGGCAGTGGATCAGGTACACACACACACACACACACACTCTGAACACTCCAGAGGCTCTCAGTCACCAACTGTGTGTGTGTGTGTGTGTGACGGCAGGTGTTTGGCTCTCATGGACTCAATGCGTTCGAGTGTCTGCGTCAGTCCTGCGCCGCCGTCATCGCCACCATGAACAAGATGGCCACCGCCATGCAGGAGGGAGAGTACGACGCTGAGCGACCGCAGCATCCGGTACACACACACACTTTCACTCACACGCTCAATCCCATGATGCCCTGCTCTAACGTGCAGTGTGTGTTCTGTGCAGCGCCCTCCAGTGGAGATCCGCGCAGCAGCTGTTCGAGCCGAGATGACCGATGCCGAGGGTCTGGGAAACAAGCTGGAGGACCGAGAGACGGTCATCAAAGAGTTGAAGAAATCCCTCAAGATCAAGGTCCACACTCATTATAAACCAAACCCCTGCGTACACATACAGCGGGTGGAGATTCATATCTGCCGTGTGTGTGTGTGTGATCTCAGGGGGAGGAGCTGAGCGAGGCCAGTGTTCGCCTGAGTTTGCTGGAGAAGAAGCTGGACACGTCGACGAAAGACGCAGATGAGCGAGTGGAGAAGATCCAGACCAAACTAGACGAGGCTCTGACTCTGCTGAAGAAGAAGGAGAAGTACGAGTCTCTGCTGATTTCTGATGAAACCAGCCGTATGTGAAGCGTTTAATGAGTGCTGTTGGCTGTCTGCAGGGAGTTTGAGGAGACCATGGATGCGCTGCAGGCTGACATCGATCAGCTGGAGTCAGAGAAGGCGGAGCTAAAGCAGAGGATCAGCAGCCAACCACGAGCCTCCGAAGGTTTCCGTGGACCGCAAGCCTCTGGAATCGCCTCGATCGTCACAGGAACCGCTGCTGGTATGTGTATAAATCATTTTTGCACAGAAGATGGGATATATCGGTATCGGCTATGGACCAATGTGCCTAAACCCCTTATTTATATAACGCCATTTATAAATAAAATATAATTTTTGTATACATCTAGTAATAAATACATGAAACCCTGACTAACAGAATGAGTGTAAGTTAATGTGTGCGCAGTAGATGTTGAGGTGTGTGTGTGTTCAGGAGGAGCGGCTGGCGTGAGCAGCGTCTCAGGTGTGCTTCAGGTGGTGGACTCTCCTCTCCTCAAACAGCAGATCGACGTACAGAGACTCGCCATCAAACAGCTGAAGAGTGAAAACTACCGGCTGAAGGTGAGAGTGAGCCACACACACAAACACACACACACTGAGACACACTCACTCACACACCCCGTGACCTCTGACCCCGCAGGCTGAGAAGATGCGAGCGCAGCTGTCGTCTCTGCCTCCGCTGCAGCCGGCGAACATGACCACGGTGATGAAGGAGGCTCCGGCCGGACCTCTGTACCGCAGAACTGACCTGCTGCTCAACAACCTGCTGAAGATGAGCGCCGGCCTCAGAGTCGTCGACATCAGCGGGAGAACCAGCGGTGAGCTCAAACAGGAAATCAGTCACCTCTCCACTGAAACACAGAAGACAGTACACTGAAACACATAACATACAATACAAACACAAAAACTACAATTTGAAACAAATTCAATAATACTACTGTGAAAAAAAAAAAGAGATAAATTTGTCCAAACAAAAATAAAATCTACATCCTTCCTTTTCAACCAGCCTCCTCTGGAGATATTCCTCATGGAAGCTTTCATCACTTCTGATGACCAGCAAAAATTATTTTGTTGAGAAAAAAAAATACATTTTTGGGAGATTTCCTTAAAAAACGATGATTCTGTTCCAAACCGAGCGTTGGTTGATGTGTGTGTGTGTGTGTGTGTGTGTGTGTGTGCAGCGAGCGCGAGCGCTCAGCTCCTGGAACAGACGGCCAGACTGAAGTCTCTGAGCGACACGCTGGACAAGCTGAAGGTCAGTGTTCAGATGAAGTGTGTTCTGATGAAGTACGGTGTGTTCTGACTCTGTGTGTGTTTTAGGCTGAAGTGTCGCAGCACGTCGTCTCTCAGCAGCCCGGAGCTCGTGTGTCATCAGACTTCGCCTCGTTCCCCTCAGCGTCTTTCGTCAAGGTAAGAGTGCGCACACACACACACTCTCTCTCTCGTGTTCAGCTGTAACCCTGCTGGTGTGTGTGTCTCAGGCTCAGGCGGAGCAGCGCAGCGGCTCGGTGTTGGTGGGGAAGGTGATGATTCCCTGCGCTCGCGGCTCGGAGCAGACACACTGTCTCGTTCTGTCCCAGCAGCAGCTGCAGCACGTGCATCGCCTGCTCATGACGTAAACACACTCAATCCCACAATCCCACGCTCTCAGGAAACATCCACCGCCAAAGTCACATCACTCGTCTTCTGCTCCTCCAGCGCCTGAGCACAGCCTTCATCTTCCTCACACGGGACAAAGAAGGAAAGTCATTCTAAAGATAAAAACACTTCTGAGCCGAAAACTCAGAAAATAGTCCTAACTTTTCTGGTGAAGAATGAAAAACCAGACCAGACTCCACATCTCACAGTTGAGTTTATACCTCACAAGACAGAAAGAAAATCTTAGAAATCAGAAGATATAAAGCTGCAGTTGATAGAAAATAAGTCAGAGGTGCAAGAGACTGACGCAAAAATTAATTTCAAGAGTGTAAACTCAGCAAGAATCGCAAGAAAGTGAGCCATAATTCTGAGTTTATGGTTTATTTTTTCTCAGAATTCTAATTCTTTACATTTCTGTGGGTAAACGGTTGCAAGAATTATTATATTAAGTTTAAATGTTGCAATTCTGTCTTTTTCCCCTCATAATCTTGAGATTATATCTCACAAATTAGGACTGCAACATAATCTTAGATGTGAAAATGATTGAAAAAATACAATTTTGTAGGAAAATAAAATTTCAAGATGCAAACTGATTCCATGACATTTTTCACAGTTGCAGTTTTAGATTTAATCTATTGCAGACAAACAAAGAAACAGAATTGAAAGATAAAAAGTTTATGTAATCCTTAGAATGAAGTCTGGATTGTAGAGGAAAGAGTCATTTCTTTGTCCCATGCAGAAAAGCACTTGTTTTGTTTGAGAGGAACTCAAAAGGAGAATATGTAAAGTTCTGCTTCACAGGTTAAGGATTTACGAAGATTTCCTCAAAGCTGAACCCGTGCGGTCAAACTTTAACGTAAGGCCATAACACTTATACCCTTCACAGATATCTGTGCGTCCATGCTTTGCGTATCTATTTAGTCTAATGGTTTGGTTTCACATTTCCTGTGAGAGGCGTGGAGGTTTGACCCTGTGGTGAAGGAGGTTAACTGTACGAACGCTGTAGAGATCAGTAGTGCTAGGTTTGTAACTCACTCATATTAGCTCTTCATTAGAATCAGAGGACCAATCAATCAAGAGCCGCGGCTATTAAACACACTCTTGATTTATGCAAGTCAGAAGCACAAGGGTTTTCAGTCACTACTTCCTGTATTGAACACTTTTTCAAATGTTTTGTGGCTCTTCTGCTTGATTTGCTTTATATTCAGACGGTTGGTTCAGTGTTTTAATGGTTTATGCGTTTGATCTGTTTCTCAAAGGAAACTATTGCAATAAAAGTTGGAGAAAAAAAACTTGTGCTTGAATTTTTTTTATCCTCTCAATATTGGACTGGAAAGTAGTGCACTGTTAAAGTTCACCTTTGATAAAACCAACCTTCTGAGAGAATTGAAAAGCTTTCCACGAATTAAGGCCTTAAAAATACATGTCACGCTTAAATTCAGTGAAACTCTTTCTGCCGAGCTGTTTCAGAGACTGTATTTACATTGTGTTCTGTTAAATGTATTCCTTATAATATGAATAAAATATTTAATAGGTTTTATCCCAATTTTGATATAAATTAAAGCCATATGTCTAAACTTATGTTCCAAATCTGTAGTTGAAATAAACAAATTGAGCTTCCTATATAAATGTTGTTTAGGTGTTATACCACCAACAACCACCGGGTGCCTTTGAAACTCTATTAACATTAGTTTGATTCATTTTTCTACACAGATGAATACATTTCTATTTCATTATTACTTCATTAATCACACCGAAACCTTGATAAAAACAACTAAAATGTTACTGTACTGGTGAAAGAGTCAGAAATATACTTCAGATTTAGTGTACCTTTATTTTCCCTTTTGTAAGTGATGACCGTGCTTTAGATTAAGTGTGCATCAACAAAGAACAGCCACAGCGATTAAAATTAAACAATCATTCTGAAAACCTTCACTGGTATGGATTGGTTAAAATCATCATAAAGTGATATTAGAGGCAGAGCTGACTCCTCAGAGGAAGGCACTGAAGAAGTCGAGCGTCTCGTCTTCAGGCTCCGCATCCGAGCAGAAGGAAGGAGGAATGAACTGCTCCGGGTCCTCGATCCCCTTCACCGCATTAAAATAGCTGAAGAAAAAGAGCATCATAACTCTTATTATTCCTGCAGTCACTGAAACAGATGCATCGAAACAGGAAGTGTAGAAGTTATGTTGATGCGTACGTTGTGACGATCCACCCGTACTGTGGTGTGTAGTAAAGCGTCGAGACCGGGATACAGCCGAACTCTGTGACTGTGGCCAAATATTTACCTGGGAGGAAAAACACACGACTGAAGACGAATTACATAAACGATACGCTGTCGACTCCACAGCATCTAAAACACTTCAGCTGGAAACCTATTAGTGGAGAGTCATCCTGCGTTCTACAGATATCTGTCATTAGAATTCATTTCTGTTGTTCTGGTTTAATCCTTCACCTTCAGCCTCAGGTACGTCTCCTGTCCAGGTGTTGACCAGCAGCCCTTCTCCAGGCGCCGATGATCCTCCCAGAATCACCTGGGACAGCAGCGAGGCGTTACGGGGAATGTGTGAGGGGTGGAAACAGCTGTGGAGAGGGTTCTTCTGACACGTGCGGCTCCTGTAGTCGATGGTGTACGCCACACGCTGTAATAAACGTATAATAATATAAATAATGATAAGAGTTTCCGGTCAGCTAACATTTGATGTATGTTTAGAAACTGTATCAATGTTTCACTCAATGAAGAGATGGAGTGATCAACTTTAACTTAATTTTCTTTGCATGGATCAAACAGTATATTAACGTGGAGTGAATGACTCCTGCTCAGTTTCTGTTCTTCTCAGAGGGTGGTGTTTGCTGATGGGAAATCAAGCTGTAGTTCCATATTGTGTTTGTGCTTCACCTGTCGAAACAGGAACAGCATATTGACGTGGAGCGATTTGTTCTGAACCTGACCGAACTCCCATAAACGGATGCGCTGGCCGAAAGCATCGTAGCGATATTTGACAACCGCCCAGTCCTGGCCTTCTCGAGCGCTCTGAAACACATCACACACACAAGATACTGAAACCCAAATACACCAATCTGCAATGCATCATGGGAGTGGTTAGTGAGCTTCATGTAACACTATGTTATAAATCATTCAGGATGATATCTCACCACGCTCATACTGCCGGACAGCAGCGGCGGAGTTCCTGAAACACAGAGATAACATTCATAAACACAGAGACAATATTCATAAACAGGTTTACAGAGCGAGCGCTATTGGGACTGACTCCAAATGACAGGACAAAACACGAGCTAGTAACCTAATCCACTACATTACACCATTTAGCCATATAATAATTAAATAATAAAACATTTAACACCTTCATAACATATGGGATGGGATAATCGTGTACCATATTGACATAAAAATACAAAGAGTAAGGAAAAATGTTGCATTTGCTGTTATTATCAACTTGAAGTGGATTAAACATATTATGGCTAACTATGAAGGATCTGCTGGGTGTTATAAAAAAAAAAAAATAATTAAACTAAAACTTAAATTAAAGACATCTTAAATGAAAATAATATATATATATATAAAATTAAAAAATAAGTTAAAGATCGCATTTGTTTACCTGCCTGTCATGTGACTATATGAACATGTCATAGTTCAGAATGAATATATATATTATATAATATAATATATTAGTAGGTTAAATATATCAGGTGATAACTACAGAGTGAGGACTACTACGTTCAAATAAAAATGAAGTTCATCAGGAGCTGATGAAATGTTAAAAACACTTATTAAACCTCAAATGATTCAGTAAATCAAGAGATTAAACGGAAGATCTGTTTTACTGCACATGAACATATTTCAGATCAGATTAGAGAAGTTCACCTGCATTCACGTTTCCGTATTCTCGCGTAATTATGTGAAGTATTCACTAGGGTACATGTCGTGCATGACAAAGCATAAACATGATTGAAAACAGTGACGAATATCTCAACACTTTTTTAAAGCATTTAAATGTAAAATATTAAAGCCTTGACAAACACTGACAGTTGTTATTGTAACCTAAAACTGAAACGTATTCGTTTTAATTAAATGTTTAATATTTATATCCGACATGAAAATACTGTAAACAGAGGCAATGATGACATCACACGCGACTCACGGCATCGACGCGGCGTCTGCGCTGAGCTACTTCCGGTCAGAACCAGCAGAACCAGCACACACAAACACAGACCCAGCTCCTTCATCCTCGCAGCTGAGCTCTCTGAAGCTTACTGAAGACCTTCAGCCGCTCTCTCCAGAGTAAACACCTCAGCACTTCCTCATTCACCAGAAGAGACCTCCTCAAAACGAGGACTTTCCATTTAATTTAGGATTTATGTCATTTCAGGGGTTTATTAGTGTTTATAGGTCTACTTAGTTATATTTTATAGATTATAACTATTGTATTGTTATTATTTTATTTAAAGGGCTAAGTATAACTAGTATGTATATTAGAAATATGTATTTATTCTTTGTAGTGTGTGTGGTTCTTGCTAATTCTTTCTTAAGTAGCTTGTATACACAGAAAGTCACACTTTAGTTCTGTAATCAGATCAGTCATTGAAAGACAATCTGATTTACAAAAACAAAAAACATTTCACAAAATCAAAGTTTAATGCACTTCATACAGTCAGTAACAACAGACGGATCACTACAAAAATAAATCCGCTGTGACATGACACTTGAGGTTTGGAATCACATGTTTTCAGTTCTCTGATATTTCCATGAGGTATTATACGTCATATTTCCATGCAGAGACGGTGTTTGTGCTGCAGCTTTGGAATGGAGTCCATCTGGTTTCAGTCACATGACACAGCACTAATGATGACACTGTCATATGACCCCAGAAATTTCCCAACCTGGAACTGCAGAGCTCTTGTGGTCAGATAATGAATAACTGATAATATAAACACTGCTTGCCCTTTAATCTCCTATAAATAAAACATGTTTTATATTAGACACTGGATTCAGTCCATGTTATATAGTTCTACACAGAATTTATCTGAGTGAGTCCGGCGGCACCACAGATCTCGTTACACTGGTGTCCGTGCTGATGCCTGAGGAAGTTACTGATCCCGGTCTGCTGGAAGTTACTGGCCCTGGGCTTCAGGAGCGAGTGAATCTGAGGGTCGGTCAGATACGTCAAGCCCTTGCCGTTCGCCGTGACCCATCCTGAGGAGGACAAACCACATTAAGAACAGACAATCAGATGCAATATAGGATTTAGTTTTCGAGTTTTATTCACTCTCTATATCCTGAGGGGGTTTGTTCAAATATCCTGTGTTTTCTATTTTCTGATTTATGGAGTGGTGAGAAGTGAAATCTACTGTAAAATCCCCTCTGGAGAAACCCTAATATGACAACCACAACAACAAAATTATGAGCCTGGCTTTAACCAATCATCATAGACAAAGAGTGAACGCGAGGGAACTGAGATGGTTCTCACCTTGCAGATCCACCACCACTTCCTGATGAGAGGAGAACTCATAGGTGAAATGACCGAAGGCGATGCCGTATTTGGTGGCATTATACCTCATGTCAGTATCTCGTGTGTTGTTTGTGAGCTTTACAAAAGTCCCAGACATGTACGGCTCTGCAGACAAACAGCTCACGATTCGATCCTTCTCCAGAACCTGAAACAGACGTGTGCATTCAACCCAGTTCTGATGTAATACTGGATCTTCCTCCTAAACCTTGCATTATGTCTCATACCCACAATAGAGTAACAATATATGGAGCAGTTTGATGAAGCAAATAAAGTAGTGTTTCTCACCAGCAGCACTTCAGACGGGATGAAGAAGATCTGGGTCGTGACGTTATTATCATACAGGCGTTTATTAAACTCAGTAACGTAGTACTGTGCGGTCATTTGTCTCTCCACGTCATCCAGGTGCGCGTGGAGCCCTTTAGCCTTCAGGTATTCCTTCCCTACATAGCTGAAGCGTGAAAGAGCCAGACGTCCATAGCATTACATTTCTGAACACCATAGTGCAATCATCCATATAAAAGAAACCAAACCTTCCTTTTCTCTTTCATGACAATAATATGAATAATTATTATTATTCAAAACAATATTTAGATTTTATTATTTTTTTAATCTGGGTGGTTGTTCTGCACGCTTGATAAATAGACTACAGCTGGTTCAAAATGCAGCAGCTAGAGTCCTTACTAGAAC
>JAUCNO010001819.1:42753-58494 GCA_032353835.1 Enteromius viviparus
GCCGCCCTCCGAGGGCCAGGACTCCAACCCTCTCTGCCCGGTCAGGGCATTGAGAGCTTATATCGAGCGCTCAGCTGGCTTCAGACGATCTGACCAGCTGTTTGTCTTCTTCGGTGTCCGCTCCAAGGGACTACCGGTCTCGAAAAAGGCTCACAAAATGGGTTGTGAACGCTATTTTACTGGCTTTCTCTTCAGCGGGCCTGGAATGCCCCCTGGGAGTTAAATGTCATTCTACTAGATCCACTGCCTCAACCTGGGCCTGGGCTAGTAGTATTTCTCTGACAGAGATCCGTGAGGCGGCCGGCTGGACCTCGCCATGCGTGCTTGTGACGTACGAGACCTCAGGTTTCTCCTAGGTCTGCTCTCAGGGTTCCAAGTTCCAGACCTTATAGCATGGCGGGATTGTACTGAGTTTCCCATAAGCGTCTTAACAAACGCAGTATGAGTGAAATGTCAAAAGGGAACTAAGACATGGAACGAGTACTGCATTCCATGTCGTGCTATGACAGGCCGTCGCTTCAGTCGAAATAACCTGAAGAAAAGGCCCTGGCCTCGAGCATCTCTTATAGAGAGAGTTTGCGCCCTTTATGCAAATAGAATCTCCGGTGGCCATTGGCTCGCTGTAGGCGGCGCTTTCCCTATTGGTTAAAACAAGTACACCTGCAGCGGCAGTTTTTAATAAAAACTGCATTTTAGAATAGGCTTCAGTTAAGGGAAAAAACGAGTTTTCCTCATAAGCATCTTAGCAGAGGCAGTACTCGTTCCAAGTCTCAGGGAACAGTTGTTACGGAAGTAACCTATAAGTTCTTGATCCACCTAAATTTGGATTTAGGTGTTTATGTTCACGCTAGTCATTCAGGACCCAGCCTCACCTACAGGAGTGTCAGTATAATTTCTTTTAATGAATCTTTGCAAATCACCTTTCCTTACATTGTGCAAGTTTCATTAAGAATATAACGTCTAGGAATATGAATATGGCTAAATAAACATCCCCTGAAAAGCGCCTTCCGAAAAGAGGGGTGGGGGGAGCAGAGCATGTGAAGATAAAAAGGAAGTGCACAGAACAGAATGTTTTGAAAATAGCTGTTTTTTTACACTACCATAACTATAAAAACAAACTATATTACAGACTTTTCATTAAGACCCTAAAGAGTCATATCAGCTTGTGGAAAATTGGCGTTATATGACCCCTTTATAATTAGTTTGTTTTGTTTGCTTCTATTGTAATTTTGGAAAAAGCAACTGTTATATGACAACATTGTAATATAATGTAAAAGATAAACAAATAAATAAATATCAGTGGGAACTGAATGTAATATTTTTTAGACATCTAACTTTATTAATTATTATTAATAATCTATTCAAAATGCATTATAGTTTTGTATAAAATATAATTAGCTGAACTTAAGACACATAACACTTTTAAACATAACACTTTAAATAGCACTTTAATGCATTTGAGATTATTGCAATGTACACAATTTCTTTTTCCCAAAAGTGTGTTAAGAAACATCATGAAGGTGTACTTTTCTCCACTAAAAGTCTAATCACTCAAAACCTTTGCAGTTCTGAGAGTGAATTTGCTTTATGATCAACAGATTTAATTTGATGGTTTTGGACAACAAGTGGTGATGAAAAAGCCTAAAAGAAAAAAAAGGCGCAATAATGATGTTAGAATTGAAAAGTAGTGTATCCCATTTATTAAATATCAGCTTGTTCTTCAAAAAATAACTACTACTTCAGCAGTCTCAAATATAACATTTCAGTCATATTGACTTTTTCCATGATTCATGGTATGTGAAGCTTAAAAACACCTGGTCAACAGTTACTTGGATTGTATTAAAAAGAATAAACGTCTGCTAAAGATAACCTTTCGTATTTCAAAGAAGAAAGAAAATTATGTTTTTTTTTTGTTTTGTTTTTTTTTTGTTGGGGAACTATTGCTTTAAGGGTGGGTTTGTATTTATCTTTTGATTTGCTTGCTTGCTATGAAAGTGCTGCAGTCTTAACTCACACTGAAACACAGCGGAGGGAATATAAAGGTCTCTGTAAACGGATTCTGCAGCATCCCAACAAAGCTTTACTCTGATTTTCAGAAGGTAACAAGTTTTAAGTTTAAGATCACAACAAAATAACTTCCTAAAAGGAGGCATGAGGGGATAGAGTGTAGACCACACAGTGTTCTCAGAGGCCTTTGTTCCTATCCATAGACATTTCAAGAACTGCCCAATAAAGAAACTAACCATTAAATCATTGTTAGCTAACTATAGTCGTTAGTTCCACTGAACTCTATCAGTAACAACAGAACTTGAGAGACCATAGTTGCTTTTGGGAAAAGCACCGCAGGGTGAATCGGAATACAACCTCATATGATGAGAAATAAAAGAGCATGCAAATTATTATATGTGTTTTATAAATGTGTTATACAATCATTAGAAAAAATGAACTACTTATCCCATTAAGCATTACAAATGGCACATTCAAATCAGTAATGGCTGCAAAATAAAATGCTAATGAACAAATACTTAAATAGAGCATATTTCCTATCCAATTACACTTTAAATTTTATGTTAAAGTAGGTTTTATTTAGCTTTTGCTGAGCTTTAAAGAAATATAGCATAACAAATTCGATTAAAATTTAAACTGTATTTTACAGTATTTAAAGGTAATATCATAGAATCATTTTAAATATACTAAATTACAACTTACCAGTGTGTGATTAATAATATATATATATATATATATATATATATATAAACACATTACATACATTTCAATATGAATAATGTTAAATTATATTTTAGTTAACATTTAGTTCTACAAAAAAAAATTATTTTATTAACTCATATTTTAAAGACTAATTAATTTTGTAATTACATATGTGAACATAGAACACAAAAGCAGACTTAAGTAGCATCGGCATATTTGTAGAAATAGCCAATAAAACATGTAATGGGTCAAAATGATTGAATTTCTTTTATGTCAAAATCATTAGGATATTAAGTTAAGATCTTGTTCCATGAATATATTTTGTATATTACCTTGAATATATTAAATTTCCTTTTTTGATTAGTAATATGCATTGCTAAGAACTTCATTTGAATAATTTAAAGGCAATTTTCTCAATGTTTAGATTTTTTTGGACCTTCAGATTCCAGATATTCAAACAGTTGTATCTCAGCCAAATATTTTTTTTATCGTCAAGCTTATTTATTCAGTTAAGATATTCAGAAAATTTACACTTATGACTATTTCTGGTCTACATATAACTTGTATGTCCTTTAAGTGGGTCAAAAAAAACTCTCCAAACTTCTTTTTATAGCAATGTTATGGTGTTATTTTTTTTATTATTATTGCAATTAAGTGTCCTATTTAGCACAAGTAATTCTTGTAATTGTATGAAAATAGCAATGTGAAGATTATTAGATTATTGCTCATTTTGTGACACTTGGAAATAGCAACATCATTCAGGCTTGGGTTGCTGTAAACACTGCAGTGCAATAAAAAATGAGACTGAGCCCTACAGGGTTGATTTATTACACAAAAGACAAATCCGTCTTATTCTCTCCTAGACTGAAATGCGGACACATACTGTATTTTAAAACTGACAAATGGGAAATGGCCTCTAATTGAACTTCCAATAATTTTAATACATTATGCATGTGGCGGTCTTGGTGTGAGGGATGAGACACAAATATTATCCATTATTTATGAGGTAAATTTCGGAAGTATTATGCTGTACACATCAGTGTTTTATGTATCTGAGTTCATCTCTATTCATTATTGAACTCACTGATGGAAGAGACTGAGTGATATTGCTGGCATGACCGAGTCAATAAAGAAACCGAATCTATTATAAAGCATATGATACAGTGGCATAAAGCCCCCATGAAATCAAAATGAAAGTTTTGTAACTTTTTTTAAACAAGTTTGGTAAAAAGTCACCCAAAACAAATGTCCTTATGGTTAAAAGCCAGAGGTTAAGGAGCTCAGTTTTTAGAAGAGAGGCTTAAACTGACCTGTGCTGTCTAAAGGAAAGTCCCATGTGCTGTTTCATCTGCTGCAGGCCATGGTAGTCTGTATAGATAAGGTCAAAGGGCAACGGGCCAATCAGAGGACAGCTTCCTCTTCCTGGAGGTACGCCAAGTGACCTAAAAGTGAAGAGAGAACAAACTTTTACACACATTTAAAATTTTAACAACATTTCGAGAACAATTACTTCCTCTGCTTTCTTATGCATAGCAACTCACATTCTCATATTCATCTCATATACATTTTTTTCATACATTTCAGGATTTCTTGCTTGCACAATTTTATCCTTTTTGCAACATGGCATGCATGTCTTGATGTGTGCTTAATTGTGCTGAAAAAAAACTTTTATACAAAATATAAAAGTAAAGCTGTATTTGCTAATAATATATTATTAATGCAATAAGTGTGTGTAAGTGTATTTTAAAATTAAAAAATCTGCTTTAAAGTACACATACCACCAGTTTCACAGACAAGGCTTAAGCTAGTCTCAGACTAAATTGCATATTTGTCTCAGATGAAAATATCTTGCTCTGACATATCTTAAAATATGTCAGTGTCATTTTCTGTGTTACGATGTACACCTTTAATATTTTCTTATAAGGCATTTTTGTAAAAGTTGCGTAAATATCTTAATTTAACTAATGCCTAGTCCTGGCTTAAGCTAAACCATGTTTGTGAAACTGGGCCTTAAACACTAAAACAAAAGTACTTGATAATTTTAAACTTTACTGTGTTATTTGGTATTACATGTAATGTTAATGTTTTAAATGTATTGAATTGCAACATCAACATTACAAATGTGTAGTTATTAAAAATATAGGAATATATGACATATGCTTCTATTATGGTTGTAAATCAATTCAAATGTTTAAACATGATTAATCGTGATTAATAATGATCATTAGCAGTTAACTCATGATTAATCACACATTTTCATATGTTTTTATTAAATGAATACTTTTTAAGTTCTAATAGTATTTTCACAACACTAGTTACAATTGAAATTGCATCTATATATATATATATATATATATATATATATATAAATTTCAGACAACAAAAGTAATTATATAAGTACATATAATGATTGCTACTTAAGTGGATTAAGAAAATTATTTAATTAATTGCATTTTATTATTAGTTTAACTGTTTTCTATAACATGTTTTATATTAAATTAAATCTGCATTAAAATAATTTTGGGGAACACCAAGCATGGTGGCTTCAGGGCTCAATTTAGTACTACTCATCATTACACACACACCCACACAGCAGGTGACTGTGAGGAGAGCACCTCCTCTCTGCAGGAGATCATTTGTCAGTTGGGAGAGTTTCTCTGGAATTCTCCTCCAGGGATACTTGAACTGCCAAATGCAAAGTCGCTGGTGTTTGTGAGCAGATGCTTCAGCAGAGAATGTGTAAACCACCAAAGACCTGCTGGTAAACTGGCTTCTGATATTTCATTATGAATTCTGGGCTGGTTTCAGCCACCCACATCTTTCATCTACAGAAAATGAAAAAACAGCAATAAACGCTTCACAATCTCTTGCAGGTTGGGCTCTGTTAAAATTCATTTCCTAACACGGAAGGTTTTTGATCTTATTCCGATCTGAAATGTCAAAATGCGAGCGCCTTTAACCACAACACCTGGGGTTTAATAGACAATATTGGAAAGACCTTTTTATCTTAACCAATGTTCAGTTCGTTTATGCAAATCCTCAGGCACAGGTAAAGTTTTTTATTTTTTTATTTTTTTATGCTAGTCTGCAAATCTTTGGTTCTGTAAATGTCAGCTCTGTAAGTGAGGTGATCTCTTATATAAACCAGGTAACTGGGTCCAAATCAACTCGTTTTAATTGGTTTGCAAAGAGGATGAAATACATGTAAGATGACATACTCAGGGTTCGAAATTAACACCAATTAACACCATTTTGGCGGGTATTGATAAAAACTTACCAGCCAGTTTGGCCGGTGACACATGAGCCAATCATGCAAATCATATCAAAGATGCTTTGGGTCATTTGTCCCCTCCGTCCCACATTTCACATGAACACTACACTACGGGCGACGTTTTAGATACTTTTGGCAGCAGCGCGCAGCAGTGTTCATTTCGTTGACTAATAATTTTCATCATAATGTTCGACAACAACATTTTTTCCACCGACCAAAACAAGACGATAACGAACGAAAACTAATTTAAAATGACAAAAACTATGACGAAAAACTATTGTCATTTTCGTCAACAAATAAAAACGAGACTAGCATTTAGGTAAACAGAGCCGATTACGTAAATGTAAACGGTAACGCACATGTTTCAGTACATTGCATTCGCTTGTATTTGGTTTTAAAGGTACCGCAGCCTAATTTAGTTGCTATTGTCAAAGTCGAGTTAATCAAGCAACAAAAGTAAAATCACTCAATGTCCATGACTAAATCATGTAGTACTTAGTAGTTCTAAAGATTTAAATGAATTTATTTATATTAAAAAATATTTGAATGAATGAATAATATGGTAAACAATAAAGAATGCATAATTAGACTATATAATCATTGGTATTTCATTGAAAAAAAGACCATGTTCTTGACCTTAATGAGAAGTGGTTATATAGCGTGCATTGGCTAATGTTTGATAGTAAAAATGCGGTCATGTTTTGTCAGATTTGCCGTGAGTACATGAAAGAAAAAAACAGTTTCATGGTGGGGATCAGTACATTTATTTTTTTGTGTTTTTCTGTGTGTTTTTCATGCAATGTTAATAAAATGATAACATTTTCATTCAGTGGCATTAATAATCTCTTATTGTCACAGCGTAAAAATCTGTCTAGTGAAAATTCTGATTGGCTGGTAACTTCAGAAAGTAACCAGCCACTTTGTCTGGTGATCAAAAAAGTTATTTTCAAACCCTGGACATAAATTGTGTAGATGAATATATAAGATCAAAAAAACTGAAAAGACTTCTTAAATTAATCCATGCGAGTTGGATGGTTTAATGGTTCAAAGTCTTGTGCAGAAATATATTTTTTATGATGAAAAGACTTAATTTTACCTTTTATTAAAAAATGAGTTCATTCAAATGTATTCATATATGATGCCTTTGGAACCTGGCCTTTCAATAGAGACAGAAGCCTATCATATTTCTTATATGTGTATATATATATCTTAATTCGTGAAAAACATGAAAGTGAATAAATTATGAAAGTATTTGATTTTTCCGTGGACTAAGAAATGTCATGAAAGAGCACTTACATTCAATTTGAATGCTTTTATTTGAATTATATCACCTGATCTGCTAGTACAGTTTTATATGCTTTTAAGATTTAAAGCACACTGGAGGAGAATATTCAACTGTCTTTATAACACTATCAGCACACATTTGGTGTGGGACACAGTTTCAGGACACTTTAGCACTTACCCTGCAAATAAAAAGCAATCCTCTGGATTTCCTGAGCGGTTAATCACAGTGATTACTATACTGTACATTTGAAAATGTAGTACTGACATATAAATGCTAGGCAAAACCACATCTCGTGTGTGTTCTGAGTATCTTCTTCTTTATAAATAAGTGACGGCTACAGTATAGAACAGAACAAAGAGCAGTGCACGCAGCAGCTGGTGAGCACACAATAACAAGACATACAGCAGGAACAACGAGTACAACAGCTATACAGCACACCAGTGACCACCCACTTTCTCAGCAGCCTTGCTTCTGGAACCATCTTTCACATTCAATTTCTCAATACAGCAGGTATACAAAAATAGACACGTTTCAGATGAAACATGTATGGGAGTGCGTTTTCACTGCTGAGTGATTATAACAAATAAAAGGTAATTGCAACTTTTTATCTCACAATTCCAACTTTTGTTTAATACTTCATCTTGCAATTCTGACAGTTGACAAAAAAACTGTGATATAATCTGATAAACCAACCTGATCTCACGGCAATTCGTTCATATTCGTACGTATTTGTACGACCTCACTTGTACGATTTTTTACGATTTATTCTAAATCGTACATATTTTACGAGATGGCAATTCATATGAATTTGTACGAATGACCTAAACACAACCCCACCCCTAAACCTACCCATCACGTGATTTTAGACAAACCGTACGAAATCGCACGAGTGAGGTCGTACGAATTAGTACAAATTGGCACAAATTTGGCACCTCGTACGAATATGTATGAATTGCTTGTGAGACTGTGTTGGTGTATCTGCTTGATATGACACACAAACCAAACATCACAAATACCAAACATCTCTAAAACAATCATCAAAGAAAGAAAAAAAGAACTGCAATTCTGGTCAGCTCACACAATACTTTATTACCCTAGAGACAGATTAGAGAAAACAAAAGCCTGAACCAAAAAAAAGCACACATATATATATATATATATATATATAGCCTATATAAGATATAAGATGCATTCATTTTTGAGGTTACAAATTACATAAATATACAAATAACATTTTATAAATATGTATATCTATACTGTATATATGTGTGTGTTTGTGTTTGTGTTTGTACAAGAAAACAAAGACAAATCACTGAGAAAATAGTTTTTTGCCATCCAAAAATCTGAAACGGCTAATTGGCTAAAACTCAAACAATCCCACGTGCCTCCTACTGTAAAACATGTGTTTAATTAATTTGCTCTGATGTCAATCAGCTGCAAATAATTTTAAACCTTTTAACCTTAAACACTACCCATCTGAAGGACTCTACTGAAGTCTGTCATGTGATCTTTAATCATACGTTCTTCTCAGAGTTGTTGGTTTGTTTCTATCGATCCGTTCCTATGTTTTTGGAACACTGTTCCGTCGAGCTGCTGCCGCCACGATAGCTTCACGTCCGCTGCTATTCCCTGCTCTCGCAGTTTCTGCTGGACCTGAGTAACACAGCCACCATTAGACTCGTCTATGATGATTCTCTGATGAGTTATGAGCATAACCCTAACCCAGCTACGTCTTACTAATGTTCCTGTGAAACTGTGAAAACTATATCTGAATGTTCTCAGACAATTTTGTTGTGTGAACTTTAGAGAAAAGAAATGGAAATGTTACATTTTACTGAATTGATTCTAGCTACATCTTGGAATATAACTAGTCTGCCACTTTTGTTCTGACCAAGTGAGGAAAAAGCCTTGATAAATCTATCGGTTAGCTCATATCACATCAAACTGTGCAAATTACTTTTATTGTTTTACTTAAAGCATTCTCATTAATCAACCTGAAAGGCTGGGACTGCATAAGTGAAAGACACTTTTATGGTCAAAGCAAAAAATTAAAAAATTGATGGGAAAAATAGGTTAATAATAGGTTATTATATTAAACAAATCAAGATAACTGGATGGCTGTTCTCACCTTATTCAACACAAAGCTTGTAATGGCGGGATCATTGACATCACCTCCTGCTTTCACCTCCAGTCTTAATATCTGATGCTTCACCCGTACTGCAGAAAGAAAATATGTGTGGAAAATATAAATAGAGATGATTACTATTACGTAGAGCACAAGACAGCTGCAAGATCTGAACCTTTTAACAAATGATGAGGGCTCAGTGATTTATGCTAAAAACTTGTTATCATTGCATTAATTTCAGGGTTGATGAATAATGAATGTTATTTAGTTCAAATGTTCAATATGTGAATATTAATTTTAAACTTTGGCAGGTAAAAATGCACAAAAAACCCCAAACAAACAAAAGAATTGCATAAATTCATGATTCATTTCCAGCATCACTCCAAATTTCAGATTTTTACTGCATATGTATTGCATTTGTATATGTATATATTTTTCTGCTATAGTTATTACATCAAAACCTTTGAATTTGATGTTGAATTCTGAAAGTGCATTTCAGATTAAATATTTAAACGGGAAGTATTAATTAAAATTGATTAAACATATCTGATCTCTTTTTCAATGAGGATTTTATGGCTTGTATGAAACTAGACAATAAAACAACATCAACAAATATCAGGATTTTAAATGACACCGTACTTGTCTGGCATAAGAAGTAATACAGTCTTGAGCAGCTCTCATCAGCAATCTGACCATCGTAATCTAAGGCAGCACACGAGTCTTGGCCGAACGAGTTGTCCGGCTGTCCTGCAGCCCATCGCAGAGAAGAGCTTGCGCTGGTCTGATCTGACCACTTCCACGAGTCTCTGAACAGACCGATCCAGGCACACGTGTAGTCTTGGATCATCCTGGCTAGCTGTAGATTCACCTCCATGTTCCTGATGGTGAAGAGGTCTGTGTAGTTTTCTCTGCAGTAATTCTGAGCTTTATTCCAAGACATGACTGGATCAGTAACAAGCACCGGCTGTCCTTCTGAGAAACATCAGAACGACTAGCATTAACTTTACAGTCTAACTTGTTTATTACAGAAAATGCAAAAACACATCTTTAAATGTAAAAATAAACATTAAGACATGAATAATCATATTATATGTTTGTGTTTATTAACAGAATCTTCTGATTTAAGGAGAGATCGAAAGAGAAATCCAGAATCTCCTCTGTAAAAACTTTAATATGGCTACAAAATAAAATAGAACCTGGCTTTATCCAGTCTTCAGATTAATACTCTGAAAATGTAAGCACATTAATGCATTTAATTAGATAATGCCCCCTTTGCACAAGCAGAAACAAAACAAAAAGACAAACAAACATGTTGTCTTATTAAACTGTGATTAATCAGGTGGGGGAGTATTGTGAAATCTATTAATTATTGTTTTATGCTGTTCGTCTGTAGTGTCTTGCCTTAAGATCATTGAGGAATAAAAAGTAACTGTTATAAAATGTGGTAACACTATATTTTGAGGTGTCCATAATGCAGAGTAATTACCTACAGTAGTACGTACTTAGTAGTAGCCATTGTTCTTACATAAAACAAAATGTACTTACCATGTAACTACATTACGGATCAGTTTGTACTCATAGTTTGTAATGATGTAGATGTAACAGGCTGCTATTGTTACACATTTGTTACAGACCGAGTCTGTTACACAGACACTCATGTAACCAAAAGATTGTCACATATGTGTTGGAGATTTTATGCAACGTAATTATAAATTCCAGCACACAGACAAAAGCTACTTAAATAAAGTGTATCAAGATTGTACTTAAGTGTTAATATCTGTGTAACAGACTTGTAACATATGTGTAACAGTAGCTTTCTGTTACATACACATCATTATAACCTCTAATTACAACTTAGTTACATGAGAAGTATATATGATTTAATTAAAGTATAAAAGCTACTACTAAGTAGTACCTAATTAGCTAATTAGTCTGTTAAGTATGTGTTACCAAATATGTTAAGATACTAAAATAGATAAAGCCATAGTCCAAAAAAATCTAAAACAAGACATTAAGCTGTATTTTAATGCAAAACTGAATCCGGTGATGTCCACCAATTGTCCATTGGATTGACATATTGCCTTCTGTTCCAGTTTTAAAATTGGCAGAGAAACCAACGTGTCAATCCACAAATACAGACGTCTATATGTGACCCTATAAATAAAGTCTGTAAGTTACTATGAAATACCAAGTGGAGATGTTCACAAGCTCTTTGTTTTCATTGATTGAATGGATGGCTCTACTTTATTTTTCTGTACTCAGTGTACAGGATGACTGGTGTTGTGTCTTACCACCATTTTGGCAAAAAACTGTACACGTCGAATTGCAGGCTTCATCCCACCAGTATCCAGTCGTCCTTAGATTGACACAGTATTGTTTTCCATGTAAATTGTTCGGCTGTTCAAAATCCCAATCTAAGAAAATCACACTTTCATCTTGATAAGACCAGCGCCAGCTGTTCGCATCGTCATACAGTCCGATCCAGATGTAAAATTGTAGTTTCTCTCTCAACTCGTCCAGTTCTTTCAACTCTTCATCCGTCTGGACAGTGGCCAGGTCAATGTAATTCTGTCGACAGTAATCTTGAGCCTCGTTCCATGTTTTGTACTCTTTTATCAGAATATACTCACGTGAACCGCACAGAATGACTGACAGAAACCCTGCTTGGAATCAATAGAGTGGGGTTTATACAAAATCAGTACAAAACAATTCAGCATTCAGATAAAATGGCTTACTGGTAAACAATCACATCGGCCCACAAAATTACACTCACCTGAGAGCAAAAAGAGATGAATCAAACCGAATTGCATTGCTGCTACGATTGGCTTGGGTTGGTGAGGTCTTATCCATAGACTAGCTAAAAACGAATGGACCCTGTATTAAAGTATAGTTTTGAGCTGGGGTAAACACACACCCACGTTGATTTGCGTACTGAAATCAGTATTGGTTTTATTCTTTGACAACAGCAGCTTTAGGGCGTCATGGTGTGAAGATTTGTTCAGCTAATGATGCACATCAAATGTGTTTAGACAAATATAGAGAGAATCAATCCAGAGAAAAGGATGTTTGCACGGAAATTGCAATGGACAATGGCTTTTGTAGACGAAAAGCTTGATTTAAGATGAAGTTACAGATTCAAAGATCTTGTAGCATTAGAAAACCATTCAACTGAATTTGAATAAGCTGTTTTGAAATAAAAAGTATCTTTTAAGATGAAGTATGTTGTGAAATTTTATTGCCTGCATCTGTTGACTTTAAAGGAGCTTTTAAATGACAGCTATTCAGGAAGGCTGTTCTGTGTGAATAAAAGTCAATGGAGGGGAAACTTCAGCATGTGAAATAAACTGTACTGTGAGAAAGTAGGATTGATTTTACAGCAGCACACATTCATTTCCCAACTAGCCACAAACAGTTATTCACTGTTTCAGACACGTCGAAATCAAGGCCGCTGCGTTCCGCCTTCTTCAGTGAAACTTCTCCACTAAAGAGAATCCTGCACAAATCATCAAGCTGCTTCTAAACTGGCTACTGCGTATTTAGTAGCGAAACTTATTTCAAGCAACAGTTAAACAAACGCTCTGTGTTCTGAGAATAAAATCTCTGCTCCATCACTGACCCGATCAAACTTCTGTTTTGTAGTAGACTAAAGACTAACTAAAGAGCAGGTGTGAACAAACACACACTCGATACACTTTTCAACTTTGGTCAGCTTTCAGCTGCTTTGCATTTTGCATGTAAAGGCGGTATCATTAAGGGTTAATGGGTTCATAGCTACTCATCATTTGCTGAACTAATGCTGCACAACAAATGCATTTACACAAATACAAAAGACGTACTGCAGAGAACCAATGGAAACATTTGCATGGGAATGCATTTGTTCAGGTAAATTTTTTAAGGGGTTCAACCTCTGTATAAATCAGTTTAAGAGGTTTAACAAAAGCAAGGGTTTCAAAACAGAATCGGAAATATCCTGATAAGCGACACCAAAGACATCGACGTGTAAAATCTGAACTGTGAGATGACGAAACAAGACAAGGATCACATCTATTCCTCTCAAAAATCTATCTTTTTGCCTCGGAAGACTTGGAATATTAATCCTTTTTATATAAATACTGACGCTAGTTGTATCTGTCTGTTATATTTTGTGTTTTATTAATAAATAGTAAGTTTAAAGGCAGGGGTTGGGCTATGTCTTTAGAAAAATAATGTAATAAAAATATATATATTATATTATTACATTACATTACATTCCATGTAAATAAAGCCATTATTGGCATTCCTCCACACACCACTGTGTAATCCTCTATGGTGGATTTTATCAAGTGGACAGGTGACAACAAGAAAGCAGAAGTCCTTTTCATGTTGAGAAAGTCTTTGTTTACTTATCTCAGTGACTCAGCACATTATAATCCATAAACCAAGTATTTGAGTATCACCACAGAGGGAACTATAATAAATGTACTTAAATAATTCTAGTGAATAAAGTGATTAAAACATATTTTCCCCTCAATATTAGGAAAAAATGTAACTTTGTTTTAGTTATTATTAATATTATTGTCTTTTGTCCTTCTATAACGATCCTCCTTAAATTTCTGGAAAACCATTCCGTTGGGCTGCTCCTGCCAGGAGACCTTCACATCCACTGCCATTCCCTGCTCTTGAAGTTTCTTCTGGACCTATAGACAGACCAGCGTCAGACAGACTGATGTATAGAGTACAAGGTCATAAAGACTTAATTCATCTACTGGGTCACAAAGGAACATTCAAAGAAGGGAATACATAGGTTCATTTAGAAGTGATTTCACAAGGACAGACACAAAAGAACCTGGAAGCTCATCTCAACAGGACACGAGGGATAGCAAGAAAACAAAACAGAGCTATATATTATACAGTAGGTGTGGTGATAAATATGGCTCACCTTCTTCAACACAGATTCTGCAGTCACTTGATCAGTGACATTTTCACCTGCTTTAACCTCCAGTCTCAATACCTGTCTCCTTACTTTAACTGTGTTATATACATTAAGAAAATGCAAAAAAAAAAAAGAACATTAATAATAATTACACAAAAAAACCTTTAGTAATCATACTGTGATTGATCACAACCTGATCTCATTAAAATATGTACCTCTGTGCAATTTTCTGCAAAACCTTACTGCCTGTTTCTCCACTGTTTCAAAGAGAAATGTCTACCGTCTATGAAGACCAATAGAGATGAAGCTGGGTATGTGTGATGCTAACATTCAAAAACATTTTTTACAAATATCTCAGTATATTAATACTGTTTAAAAATCATTACACAATATTATTCAAATAATTGTGAGAAATTTGTGCTTTATTAATCAATCTCTGTGAATTTGTGTGAAAAGCAATAAAAGGTGTCAGAATTTACTGCCTCTAGTGTTAATTTCTTTTAGAAAACGCAGTGATATGTACACAAAGTGCACCAAGGTACTTTTATGCCATGAGACCAGGTAGGATTATTGTGATATTTTAAAATTACCGTAATAATGTTGTAAGGCAAGACATTACAGGTTTTTTTTTTTCAGACAAGTGGATAGAAAATATGGTTCCACATTAAGGTGTCTTTGTTACAGTGTAATCATACATTTCAGCCCGGTCTCATGAAAGTAGTCATTTATAAATGGCAAATAAACACCAAAAATTAAAACTTGCGGTATTTATACAGAATAATTGACTTTGGCATGAATATTAATATTGTCACGTATTTCAAGAGTTCACGCTTTCCTCATATTGAATAAGCAAATTTGGCGTGCTGTGTGGGGAGCGAGCCGGGAGAGCGGCGAACTCCCAACCCTAATGGACGGAGCCCTAGCGTGGGCAAGAGTTCGGCGTTCGGTTCGTTCACCGTCTGCCCCCGGAAAGTCGTGAACTAAATGGAAAACAGAGGAGAAGGGGTGGAGGAGGGATGCACGAAAGCAGGAAGCAGGGAAATGAAAAGCTGGGAGAATTTGTAGTGAAGGGGAAATGACTTGATTGGGCGCAAATGAACAAGGGATGATTAGGTAACGGGCTATCAGCTGTGTATGATTACTTGTTCAGCGATCCTTTCAAAATAATGTTTAAACATTCACTTCAAGAGTTCACGCTTACCTCATAATGAATAAACAAATTTGGCGTGCTGACTGGGGAGCGAGCCGGGAGAGCGGCGGACTCCGAACCCTAATTGACAGAGCCCCAGTGTGGGGAAGAGTTGGGCGTTCGGCTCGTTCACCGTCTGCCCCCCAAAAAGACTTGAAAGACAGCAGCCAAATTTGAGCGCCCAAAAATGCAATGAGAGAGGATGCTGGACGAAGGAGAATGGTAGGCAAAATAGAGTGATGGGAATGTA
>JAUCNO010001819.1:64353-74680 GCA_032353835.1 Enteromius viviparus
TTAAATGTCCTAAATTAGCAAAGGTCTAGTCCTGGCTTAATCTAATCCCTATCCGGGAAACCGGCCCATAATGTTTAAAAAGTCCAATCGACTATTGCTATAGACCAACATCAGTTCAATAAAACAACACTAAGCCATCTGGAATCTAGCATAAACAAACAGCCAATTGAAATTAATTGTCAGTGCCCATTTAAAAGCCATTTAGCACAGAATATTTTTAGAAGACGCAAAAGAAACTCAGCCATTACAAACTATTTATTTGGTAACCTTTGAAAGTGTAGCATCAGTGCACACGCTAATGAAAGCACAATAACAGTTTTTTTATGAGCACGGAGAGTTCCCACGCTGTTCAGGAAGGACGGCATGCACTTAATTTCACCTCTCAGTGCCCAGTTTTCTTCTTTGAGAGAATATATTTTCTGAAATGGTTGGTTTGGCCTACAAAAGACTAGCGAAGATATCAGGGCAGATGCAAAAACAAAAGCAGGACTGAACAGAACAAAAGCAATATATCCTAACAGAGTTGTGTCAGTGCTTGAAAAAGACCTGTGGGGAACTCTTAAACTTTTGACCTCTGACATTACAGCGAAGGAACTAAACCAGCAATTATAGATGACTAAACACTCAACCCAAGCACTGGGAGACTAGTCAGCTTTAACCAGCTACCCACATTTAACCAGTCATTTTCAGGTCTATGACAACTTTTGAACAAATTCAAACTCAAAACGAACAATCATCTGCTGACACCCATCAAAATACAAGACACACTGGGGCCTATATGGAAACAGATCTCCGGTATTTAGGATATAGGTTTACCTGGGCAGGAAAAGCATGCACCTCAATCTTAAACAATCCCAAATTTTAACATGGATTTCATGCAACAGCGGTACAAGTCGTAGAAAACTATGGTCACATTAAAGCCATGCTTCTCTCCGATGAGAGGACACAAGTGAAAAGGTTCTACATCCTTAAAATTCGCCTCAAGCAAGCATGCTTCAGCTTTCAGGCTCAACTCGAATTCCTATTAATAAATCTTGCATATTTAATTCTTCAAAACACTGCATCCAGTTTTAATAAGGACGGCCTCAACAGTAAACAACCACCGCTTACAAGGAGTACAAGAGACACTTGACATGCTGTTGTCATTGGCCACATTTACATTCACGTTTTCTAAGGTTTGGGACAAAATTATACATCATAAAAAGATGTATACATAAAACTAGCGTAAACTCTAAAAAAACAAAAAGTGCATTGCAATCTTAAATGTTAAGGATGTTAATGACCTCTTTAACATCCTTTAGAGTAACACAAAAGCATGCAATGAATTGAAAATGTAGGCTGTTTGCTTTAATGTTTGTAAAATCTAAGGTGTTATTTACAACACTCAAAATTCAGATCAAAATATGCATGCGTGTTTTTTGATTAAAAAAAATAGCAATGTTGTCTTGTTTTGTTTGAGGCAATAAATTTAAAAGGTTTACATGCCAGTTATATAACTAAAATGACGAAGTTGAGTCAAATTGAAAGATTTTAGGGCAAGAATATGCAGGCATTGATTCTAGCGGCCCAAGGGCCCTAATAAGAATTCAGACAGCAGCGTCTCGTTAAGAGGCCTTCAGCTCAGCCTCGCTCTCCAGGGTTCTGCACCTTAAGACCAATACATGTCCCATTCATTCATAATTACATTTAATTCAAGGATAAAAAAGACACACTGTATAAATTCTGCATTCACAAGTCTAGGCGAAAACATTTTCACAAGCATCACCATGAGTTTTCTACATAGAAATACCCAAGAGTTTCCAGGTGTGAGAAAAAGGAGGTAAATACTAATTCACTCAAAATATGAAATTCAGTCATTATCCGCCTTCATGTTGTTTAAACCCTGTATGATTCACTTTTTTTAGATGAGCGCAGGCCATCATTTACTTTGTTGTATGAAAACAGCATTTAAATAAAAGTAGAACTGAAACAACATGAAGGTGATTAAACAACTGAATTTACGTTTTTGGATAAACTATTAATCTCAAATATTTTCAGATACTTTAAGGTTTCCCCTGACAGCGGGATTTCCCGCCCTCTGGCTGTGGTTTGCGGAAACTGCAGGAGAAAATCCAACAAAATGTCGGTGCCTCCGCGGTCACATGACTCCTTTTGTGTTTAGCTGCACGATTCGTGTCCGCACGGATAGGCAAAACACGACTTTCACACCCCAAACGGCCATAAAATAAATCCAACTGCAAATACCAGACGTCAAATTCAGTGCAAACTGCAAAACGGATCCAAAACACCGTGTAAAACGCTTCACGCGCAGTCGGCCATTTTGTTGCATCCAAAGCTGCGCAGATTGACAGAAAAAAACACATTTGTATCGCACAAAATCGGCAGTTGCATGGTGAAAATCGTACCGATTCCTCGTCCTTCTCCATGCCGGTGGGCATCTGCGGCACGGCGCGGTTGATGGACGCGTACTCGTGCAGGTCTGGCAGATCCTCGCAGCGGAAAACGGGCAGCGGTTTGAGAGCGTCCAGCGCCCGCGCCCTGAACGACAGTTTACTCATTTTACTCTATAAATCTATCCGATCCCCTCACAATCACCCATAAAACCGCCACAGATCTCATGGAGGAGGGTGGATGGAGTTGGAGAATGAGGAAAAAATAATGGAATAGAAGAGCTCCAGCGAGGAGAAGTAGAGGCGGGTGTGTGTGTTTTCTCTCGCTGCCTCAGTGCGCCATTCGCAACATGGCGGACATTAAAAACTCCTCAGCCGATTGCGTTCTTCCCTCCTCCCTCACACACATTCCCGTGAACGCGCTTACTCAGCGATTCAAGCGCTGCTCCTGCACGCGAGCGCGGTCACAAAACATGCGCGCGCACACGTATAATTCCTAGTGTCAAAAATTACATTTAATTAAAGATCTTTTTCTTTTTTTTTACTTAACCATCCATTTATGTAGCTTCAAAGCTTAAATAAATTGTTATATTATATCTTGTAAATATATTAACATTAAAGTAAATAACGCACAATATCTCAACACGTCTTTTAAAGTAACGTTACATTTTAAATTCCGATTTTCAGACACTAGGTCTAGGATTTAACGTTCACTGATTTTATTTTTGGTTCTGAAAAAAAAAATCCTCACCTTTTACACAACAACTGAAAGCTACAGGCTACTTAAGAAAATTATGTAATAGGTAAAATACTGCGGTACATTTTTTAAATAGGTTCCATATTTAGTTTTACTGGCATGCACTCATATATAAACTCTAATAATAACAGACATAACTTTATCTAGCCATAAGTAAATACATGCAGTACTCCATCACTGTGCATTTGTTAAAATAAATAATAAAAATAGCAGTTCAACACAGTCTTATTTTCTTGTAGCTTTATGATTACTTTATTATATGTTTAGACAACGTTAAATGTTACAAAACTACTATTAGCCCATTAATATTTCAATCAGATCAAACCGTGCCCTTCGGACTCTTGTGTAAGGAGACGGCGCCCTCTTTTGGTCAAATCCTCAAACCAATAAAATGAATGCGACTTCACTTAAAACTACAAACACTGTACAATTCTAAAGCTCATGAAGTTGCCCTGGCCAAAAACAATCCACATTAACCACACTCAGTTACACAAAATAAAGAGTAAGCTTATTTTAGTAAGGAACTCAAGTTAGCCTAACAACGTCTGTACATCTTTATGCTATGACATTATTTCGACCAACACACTACAAACTATTTCCATGGCAATAATTAAACAATTAGCCTACTCTATGATCTCATCCCGGATGAGTAAGCTTCGTAATCTCTAATCATTAAATACATATTTCTATATTTACAGACCAGGGGCCTGTTCCATAAAACAAGTCTACCAAATAAGCCAGGCTTATGGCTTATTTTAATGCAAATTAACTGGCAATAAGTCAGACTAACTGAAATAAGCCTGGCTTATACTCTAATCTTGGTTTATGGGACAGGCCCCAGGATGTCATCTATGTAGACTATCACAAATCAAAAGCAGAAAGTCCCAGAACACCTCGTTCATGAACACCTGGAGAGTTGGAGAGGCTATATGGCAGGACCTGATATTTGTAGTGAATGGAGGAGGTGATGCACGTCGTATTTCCCTCGTCACCCTCCTGGATAGGAACGGGAGATATATTTTTGTTGTTGTTTTGTTATTTCTTGACTTAAAATTTCAAGGAAGGGGCCAAGCACACATATACTAGCATTTGCATAGAAAATAACTTCTTAAGAGTCAAAACAGAGCATTTTGCATGATCTTAACACACTCTGCTGATCACAAACACAGCTGGCCTGAAATATTTCTAATGTTTCGCACATCCAAGGACATGATCAAAACATGGCTTTAACCAAACGTTTATGGGATTTTGTTTCAGTGCACAATATAAATGAAAGAGCTGATGAAATAATTAACTTAAAAGGTTTGGACGGAGGTGTCTGCCAAGTGTACACGTGAATGAAGAGGAATTTCTGTATGTGTTTGCATTGAAGTATGATTTTTCTGAAGAGTATGATCACTTCTGTTTGTTTTGCATAGACTTTTACTTTCATTACCCACAAGGACAATAATATGAAAAATAAAGCTATATTAAGATTACATGTACCACACAGCCACCCAAAACAGTGTGATAGCACCCCACTTTAAATTAATGCATTTATTTATTTATCTGATTTAATCAGGTCAAGGTTATGTAAAAACTCAATCAATAAAACATACACCCTGGCTCTTATTCCACCTTATCATTTCTTATTCCATGAGTGCTATCATCTAATGTTATCAGATTTACAGCGGCCATTTAAATCCTGTCTAAATGTGTAACATCTACTTTATATAACAAGGAAACACATTATAATTGTTGTCATCAGATGAACCACAAAAGACAGCAGAAGGAGGAGCTGCAAAAATAATGATAAACAGCACTTTGCATATCTGCCTCATATTCCCTGAAGAGCACTAGAGCGGGAACCTCAGAGACATCCTGATGACTCCATCTCTCTGAAGGTAGGCCAGCACTTCATCAGACCGCTCTTAGTGTCGCTTCAGAAAATATGAGCAGTTCTGCTGAGTTACTGCTTTCAGCTCATTCACATCATAACGCCATACTGGCTTCTGAGAGTTCAATCAGCTGAGATATATATATATATATTGTTTTTAGTTTTATGGATGTTTTATCATTAATATACTATATATATAAATAGGTGTATGCCATATGTTTTCATAATTCAGCTGCACGAGACAGATGTTGTCCACAAAACTGAAAATATACACTTTTGCTTATACAAATATATATATATGATATATATAAAATTCAACCAACAAATATAGCACAATACAGAACTCTTTTTATATTTTTCCAGAGACAAAACCACTGGAAAACAGATGGATCAAATTTGGCTTCAACTGCTTTCAGGTAAAAAATGAGAAATTTCTTTAGATTTTATTACAAATAGTGCTTGCATTGCTCAAAATAGCGCGCTAGCACGCTACGGAGAAACTGTCATGTGACAGATCCTGATTGGCGTCACGAAGATCCTTAGATCCCTTCAGATAGTGGAAAGAGGCTGCATTTGTTCTTGTCTACAGTATCTTGTCATTGTGCTTGTGAAATCTAAAATGCCTCCAAACCTCAGATTTTCTGCGTGAAGCTGATGTTGAAGTTGGGAACACACCTGAATCCACCATTTTAAGCAATGAATAACACAAGAAATGAATTAATACAGGTTACTGACAACGTGAGTGATTAAATATGACAAGCCACAGCATGTGTTGTGCTGCCCCTTTCAGACCTGCATGCCTGGAGAAGGCTCTTTTTGGCTTTTCAATTGAGAATAGGTTATAAATTGGTTTCTGGATAATTGAGATAAGTTCCTGTGTCTCACCTGGCTGACCATTTATGGCAACATTTCCTAAAGTAGCCCTGCAACATTGCTCAAAAAGATTCCCAGTGTATCATCAGCCTAATATACAGACATGTGTTTTTGACATAACCAACTGTGTTCATATTTAAACCCTTTGTGTTGTGACAGTATTAGTGCAAGAGAAAGAAAGATAACGCAGTCCAGTATCCAGGCGCTGTTTGACAGGCTTTCTTAGTTTGTGCGCATCTTAGGTGCATCCTGTCAGTCCTGTCAAAGACAAACAAATAAACAAATAAACAAAAACAATAAAAGCCAGCGAAACGGAGAAGTTTAAGAAGCAGGCTCCGATAAGAAGCTGACAGAAGCGACTGTATTCTCCTGCAGGACTGCTGTCATTAGCTCTGTGTAAACCACAAGAGTATATTCTGATCAAGCAGAGTGTGACGTGGGAAAACGCACAGAATTACTGCAGGACGCACTATAATGACCTGGCCACCGTTCAGAGTAACGAAGACTGGACACGTCTGAAAGAGGCTGCTGATGAACACAAGTTCTCTTCATACGCCTGGATCGGACTGTTCAACGACATTAACGGCTGGCGCTGGTCTTACAACGAGGAGAGTCTGGTGTTCAAGAGCTGGGCTTGGGATCAGCCAAATAACGCTGGTGGACAAGAGTGTGTTGCAGCAACTTCAGAAGGATGGTTTGATTACTACTGCATCGCTGAAATGGCATTTGTGTGTTATAACGGTAAGAAACACGAAATGAACTGTAGAGTTATTTACTGCCTTAGTCTGCCTTAGACTGCAAAGATACAAGATTTTACATAAAATGTAATTTTGTGGCAATAACATGGAAGTAATCGGTCATTTATATCATATTGATCAGCATATTTATTTGTTTGGCCAGAGTCATTATTTAGCTGTTGTAAGTCCTTGGAAATAATCGAAATCATTTGGCGAAGCGATACAGTCATGTAACGCGGTCAAGAGAATATGTTTGGAAACCTACAGCCCTTCTGGAAATAATCTGTTAACAGACCACAGCAAACTTCAGACTGTTTTTAAATATTCACAGAGTATTCAAACGGAACAACTGAACTGGTGTTAGACGACACCCCGAGCACATGGTCCGCTGCTCAGAAGACCTGCAGAGATTATTACACAGACCTGGTTACCATCAATAATAAAGATGACAATGACCTGATAATCGATCTGGTATATACTTTGGGGGCTAATGTTTGGATTGGATTGTACAGAGACAAGTGGAAGTGGTCAGATGGAGCCAACTTTACATATTCGACCCATAATGCTGTGCAAAAACTTGTTGGGAATAATGAAGACTGTGCTGCTGTAAATTATTCGTGTGTAATTGAAGACAGATTTTGCACTGGAGGTCTTTACTTCTACTGTAACACTGGTAGGTCTGACCTAACCTGTTATGTATCAAAATTATTTTTATGTTTATGGACCAAAAATAATGAATAAAGTAATATGGGGATAATATGGATAATAATATGGAATAATAAATAATGGAATAATTGAATTAAATGCAATCTATATACTAAAAATAACTGCGGTGGAGTTATAGTTGATTAAATAAAACAACAACAACAACAAAAATAATAATTAAAAGAAACCTGTTCAGGCAACCACAGCCTTTTTTTATGGATTTATTTTTACAGTGTGCATAAACATAATTTCAAAATGATCATGTATCAAGTAAATGGCTTAAAAAACAACAACAACAAAACTAAACTGGGAACCCTGACAAGATATAGAAATCCAGAAGAGAGTGAAAAAAAAAGAAATATCCAATTTGTGTTTTTCTGGCAGTCAGGAGGAACAGGCAGGTGATCCGAGTGCAGGTGAAAGCTCCTGAGAACGCCAATGAGGAAAGACTGAGAGCTCTCGTCTTAAACAAGGTGGAAATTATTCATTTGACTACAGTTAACTGTCTGATGAATAAAACAGCAATACTGCTCCAATTTAAGATTATTATGTGTAGTATTTAGCACAAAAAAGTTTGTTTGACAGGTTTTTAATATAATATTATATCATCATGTAAGATGCAGTACCCAAATCTTTAAAAAAAACTGATGGGAAAACATCCAGTGCTTCATTCACAGAGTCATCGAAGGCTGTTTCTGTGTTTAGTTAAAGCAATGGCTGAGTGAAGAGGACGTCACAATGATGTGGAGGACACAACCCAATGGGAAAGTCTTCCAGAAGAACAGGACTGTGCAGAAAAGCAGTACTATTTGCTAAGTTGTTTTTCCTTTAAGTGCAACTTACTGTATATGAAATTGTTTTCTTAGTTACAGGTATATGTGTGATTACATCAGATTAACAGTAATTTACAGTAATTGCTAATATATATATATATATATATATACAGTACATGTTTTAATTTTGCATTCATTAATTTAGCAGACATGTATGCCTAAATATGAGCTAACAAATAAAAATGTGTAGCAATGTGAAAATGTTACTGTTGCCATTATTTTCATTAAGAATAAAGCCTTTGGGAGGATAACAAACTACTCAATACTTCACAAATGCACACAACTTTACATCTGTCACTAGAAAACAGAGTCATTTGCATTGTGATTTGGATATAAGTGTGAATGTGCATTTACAACATTTACAAGTTTCATATCACAAAAAGATTGGTATTAGTAAGGATGCATGTTAATAGATTTTTGCCAATATTTTGCAGTTCATTTTGGCTAAAATCCACATACATATGTTTACATTTATTTTGTTTTGTGTCTTATGTACTGGAATCTTTTTCAAAGTCCAAATTTTGTCAATTTTTTCACAAATCGATGCTATTGGTCAGTCCCGACGTGGGTCTGTTATTTTTACAAATTATTAACCAATCTGAAAATAGGTTCACTCTGCTGGAGCGTCACAGCCAGGGCCGGCCCGTGGCATAGGCAGTATAGGCAAATGCTAAGGGCGCTGTACATCCAGGGGGCGTACAAACGCGGACTGTTTATTTATCTTATTTTGAAAAAGCACACCCTTTTGTTTTCACTGGGAGTGAACTAAAAAAAAAAAGTAGACACCTATGATATTCGAAAGGTGTATAACATTTTAGTGTCTTTTGCACTGATAAGAAGATGGGTGCATTATGGGTGTTTCTTTAGCGTTTACTTTGTGTGTCATTTAAGCAAGAAAGTTGGGTTTTTGTATTAGTGTTCAAGTTAGTTTGAGTGGGTTTGGTTTATTTGCAGCCCTGTAATATAAAAGTGAATTGATCATTGAACTTGCGGTATTAGGGATTGAGTGCTACCTATGTTTAAGTTTCAAGTGAATACGCGTGCAGCTGCTCGTGGCCAGCGGTCAGGTAAAAGTATAATATAATAGTTTAGCTATTATTGGTCCACGTCCTAATGAGCAGCAGCCAGATGTCACAATATGTTCAGTTACTGATTTTGAATTAGTTTTTTTTTTATTTATTTAAAGTATTTTGAATATGCAATTGCTTTATTTAAATAAAATAGTAAAAAATAATGTACAAGACATATTATTAAGTTTCTTATGAGTGTAAGTACACTAGCAGTAAATTTAACTACGATGCAATGGTGCGTCACCTGAAATGTTGCCTAGGCAGCCAAATTGGTTAGAGCATAGGTCTCCTCAAGATTGAGTGTTGCAACGAATCCTCATACAATAGACTTGCTGCAAAACCTCAGAAATCCCATGAGTGTGTTGTTACATGTTTTTGTCGTTTCCCATGTGCTCTGTGTTTTTCCTAGTTTTGTTTAATTAGTGATTCTGTTCAGGTGTGACTCTTATCATTGATTGTCTTTCCTTTATAAGTTGCTTTCTGTCCTTCAGTTCTCATCCGTTCTCGTCTTTATATTATGTGTGCAAAACTGCTTCTTAGTTCCTTGTTTATATTAATATCCTTGTGTTCAATTGCTCTGAAATCGCTCCTTTTGTGCTTGGTATTATACATGCACCCTTGACAATAGTAGGAAGATATTTGAATTATTTAATAATAATAAAAAAAATAAATTCTTTTTGAGTCTGTATTGCAGAGAGGAATCTGTAAGAAGTCAATTTTACGGATTATGAAAGATTGTGTTTCCAATTTGTTTTGTGGTCATTTTTTAACTTTCTTTAGATATATTTATGATGTATTTTTCGCTGAGTTTCGGTTCATTTTTGTTAAGTGATGAGAAGGCAAAAACTGCAATATGCCGTATTGTGTTTTGGCTACAAATCACAAATAGATAAGGCTATTTTGTTTCTGCAAATGCTATTGCCTCCATGTACTGCTGCGTTCTCAAAACTCTGGCCATCTGATAATACCTAGAATATCAAAATCTACTGCAGGTGGCAGATCTTTTTACTATTTAGCCCCAAACTCTGGAACAATCTACCTAATACTGTTCGGGAGGCGGGCACACTCTGTCAGTTTAAATCTAGA
>JAUCNO010001819.1:74780-86459 GCA_032353835.1 Enteromius viviparus
AATTAGATCAGCCGGAACCGGGAACACTCCCCTTAACACATGATGTACTCGTTACATCGTAAAAAGAATGGCCTCTATGCTAATATTGGTCTGTCTCTCTCTTATTCTGTTCCTCAGTCCATATTCAGATCAGATGGTGTACCAGCACAAAGAGATGATCTTCATCGGAGACCAAAACACCTAGCTAGATGAGCTTGATGGACAGATTGCCGGAACCAGATGCACACACACACACTCACTATCCCCCAGTTTCACAGACAAGGCTTAAGCTAATACAAGACTAAATTGCATGTTTGAACTGTCTCAGTTGAAAATATCTTGCTCTGACATATCTTAAAACATGTCAGTGTCATTGTTCTAACTAAGCCTGGTTCTCCCAAGTTTTTTTTTTCTCCATTTCCTCATGGATGGGGTTTTGGTTCCTTGCCCCTGTCTCCTCTGGCTTGCTTAGTTGGGGACACCTTATTTCTAGTGATTACCGTTGTCTTGACTACAGACACTGTTTCTGCATTTGATAAATAAATAGTTTACTTCTTGTCATTATACATTATTACCATCACTCTGTTCTCCTAATTGATCATGTTCAGTGCTTTGTTACAATCTGTATTGTTAAAAGCGCTATAGAAATAAAAGTGATCGATATTATTATTGCGCATATTTAACATTTAAACATTGTTATACACTTAGATTTTGTTTTTATTTTATTTATTTTATTTTATTTAGACCACTTACAGCGCGGCATGGAATTCAGTACTTGTTTCCGTGTCTCAGGGAACCTGGGTTACAGAAGTAACATATTCGTTCCCTGTCGACACTTCAGTCAAACTGCTATGGGAACAGTATCAACACACCATGCTGTAAGCGAAGAACGGTAGCCAATGACAGCGAGCAGTCCCCTAAGCATGCAGAGAAAAAATGCCTTGCATTGCCTTGCCCTGTATAGTCCTTAGCATTAAGGCGTGCAAGCCTGAGCTTGGGCATGTGATGGCCAAGCTCAGTGAGAGTGCTTTACAAACACGACGACCAAGTATTTACATAGAGAAGGGATTGTAGGCCCGAGCTCTCAGCCAGAGCACTTCAGCGGTCACAAATCTCACAAATCTCTGACAGGGAGATTTCGCTAGACCACGCCCATGATGAGGCAATGCCCATACCTGAATGAGCGTTTACTCCTACGGGGCAGTTCTGGCCCATAGAGGATTAAGCTAGCAAAATAGCATCTAAACCCATGGAGAGGCTTTGCTTTGAGACTGGTAGCCCTTAGGAGCAGACACCGAAGCAGATAAAGAGTTGGTCAGACCACCTAAAGGCAGCCGACCACTCAATGTAGGCTCTTAATGCCCTGACGGGGCAGAGAGGGTTGAAGTCATGGCCCTCGTTCGGAGGTAGCACCTGCGCTCTGAATGGAGTGGAGAGCACCTTCGTTATATATCCAAGCCTTGGTTTCAGGATGACATTAGATTCATTTGTCCCGAAATTCAGGCAGACGGGGCTCACAGACAGTGCTTGCAGGTCGCCTATTCACTTGACTGATGCCAAAAGCCAGCAGCAGAACAGTTTTCAGCGTCAGCACTTTCACGGTTTGCCGTTTGCAGGGGTTCAAAGGGTGCGCCTCTGAGAGCTTCTAGCACAGTGGGCAGGTCCCACGTAGAGATGCGAGGGCGGAAGGGCCTGAGCTGTCTAGCTCCTCTCATGAAACAGATAATAGGAGCATCCTTGCCCACAGTCTGACCTGCTATAAGGTCGTGGTGGGCTGCTATGGCTACATTGCTTATCCAGCAGGTGTTGTAGAAAAGATAGTATCACAAATACCTGACATGAGAAGGAGTTTCGTTGCCCTCTGCGCACACCTCGAAAAAACTGACCATTTTACACCATAAGCATCTCTCATAGATGGGGCTCTAGCGTATGGTGTTTAGTATGTGCTCATGGACGCAGACAGGCTCCCGTCGAGCTGCCAAACATGTAGGGCCCACAGACTGAGTCTTCTGCCTGAGAGAGGAGGTGCCGTCTCAGGGTAATAGGCCACGGTGCTGCTGTCAGCATTGAGTGCATGTCTGCAATCCACAGCTGGTTCCACCATAGGGGGAGGACCAGGAGGACTTTGTAACCTTCTACCCTGATCCGGGTGATAACCTGAGAAAGCAGCCTGATCAGGGGGAAAGGCAAAAAGGGTACGGCTGGGCCAGTTGTGGGCCAGCGCGTCCATCTTCCTTGTAAAACAAGCTGAGTGTTGCTGTCTAAAGCAAAAGGATCCACTTCTGCTTTGCCGAACATTCTCCAAATCAGCTGAATAGTTCGGGAGTCCATTCCTGAAGATGGATACTCTCCGTGACAACATGTCCGCGCCCTGGTTCAGTTTGCCGGGTATGTGGGATGCTTTTAGTGAGTACAGATTGTGCTGGGCCCACTTGAGAAGACACGCAGACAGTCTGAATTGGCGCCTCGATGACAGACCCCCCTGGAGATTTGTGTATGACACCACAGTCAAACTGTCTGAATATCCTTCAGTTGCGGCAGGAAAACGTGATAAGCGTGCCATACTGCCAGCATTTCCAGGCAGTTCATGTGCAAGCTGCTTTCTGCATCTGACCACAGGCCCCCGGCCGGTGAGCCTTTGTGAAGCACGCCCCACCTCAAGATGAGATCTTCAGATCCTTGTGAGACCGTATGCTTATGTGGTTGGCCTTGGTTCCTCCTAATGCTAGACAATGCTAGACCTCATGTGGCTGGAGTGTGTCAGCAGTTCCTACAAGATGAAGGCATTGATGCTATGGACTGGCCACCCGTTCCCCAGACCTGAATCCAATTGAGCACATCTGGGACATCATGTCATTCTCCCAGACCTAGACTTAAGCATCCACCAACTCCTTGACAGTCCGTGGTGCAACATTGAGCACATGTGGGACATGTTGGTGGACAGAGCGAGATATGATGTCCCACAGACTGTCCAGGAGTTGGTGGATGCTTAAGTCCAGGTCTGGGAGAAGATCCCTCAGGAGACCATCCTCCACCTCATCAGGAGTGTTTTTTCACTTCAATTTCGAACCGAGGAGAAGGGAAAACTTGTCATTTGATCCAACACACGCCTTCCCTCCATCAAGCAAAGAAAGGTTTTATAAAGGAGGAACCGTGTACATCAGGGCTCCCAATCATCCACCAAACAGCTGTACACCTGCAAATACACAGACAGACATCCACATCCCAACAAGGACACCCTGAAAGGGTTGTCACAGTACGCAACAGTATATTATAGCAGTATAAGGTATAATACCAACTTTCATTATACAATGTTTAATAACTCAAGCCAGAAACATCAGCAATGCTTCAGATATAGATCAGATAAAAGTGGCAAATGATAAAAACTGCCCCTCTGCCCACAATAATCTCCTTGTGTTTTCTCGGTTTGACTGATTTGAATACCCATAAACAATGCAAAACACAGGAATTTTGCATTTCTGCTGCTGATTCCTATGAGAACAGTCACTTCCTGCCCTCCAGCAAACAACCTGTTGCCCTTGTGTGTTTTAATGTTATTAGTGCAAGATAAAGAAACTAAGGTTGTGTTCACACTTGGCTTCTATTTTGTCAAGAGTGCTTTTCTAGTGAAATAAAAAGCTGACAGTGTTTTTGTTATAAATAGCAGCCAAGGACATCTTACTTTGCTATAACAACAGCCAATTGCTGTGCTGCAGGAATGTCAGCTTTTGGAGTTAACAATAGCTTCTCTCGTACAGTAATACCAGTACATTTCCGTAAAATAACCACTAAAGTAACGACTTTACTGGTAAATTTTATTATTGTTCCAGTTAGATGACATAGATGAATTTTTTTTTAAACAGATGCTTAAGACCCTGATTAACATGCTCAGGTGTGTTTGATTAGGGTTCGGGCATCGGACCTCCAGGGTAAGATTTGAGGAGCCCTGTTATAGAGGATCCGAGACCCGACCCGAGACCTGTGCAGAAAATATGGTGGAAAAAATACACATCAGAATAAGCTATTTCAATCTCCTGCTATAAGTGTGAACATCGGTTCCATCTAGCGCATGTAGTTACCACCTAGTACATGTAGAGACCTATAGTTCAATCTACTCTCACTGTCTCAGTCGTCACCTGAGCACCGTCCATGACATGGAAACATGACGAAAAATGTCTCTTTGTGACATAATTGTGAAGTTGCTACATTTGATTAGCCTGCTCGTGCGTCACTCAGAAGAGAAGGTCACGAATAGTAATGAGACAGGCCACATTCAACCTGTTTGTTACAGAGCTCCCGAGAAAGCAGATGTAAAAATATATTGAAATGGATTTTGTTTCTTATACTGCAAATACATGTTCTTAAGGACATGCACACCTAAAGATCCTGATAAAAAGTAAGGCTATTTAATTCATTCATTTCTCATCCACCAACAACACCTGCTGTAAAACAAGCCAAACATCAACCACCACATGTAAACTCAAACATTCAATGCCCAAGTATTCTCAGTAAGATCCAGACTTTCTGTCACGATAACTTTCCATCTCCTTATAATAGTACGCAAACCAAATGAAGCGTTTATTTTGTGATGTCAGGAGTATTTGTTTCAGGGCTTGAGCAATGACTCATTCTGACTTCATTCCAACATTTACGATACAAATAATTGTCATTTTTTATTTCACCCTATAAATCAGGTAAATAAATCTTACATTTAGGTAAATTTTTACAGGATATTACTATTATTGTAATTTTTACTATCCGAAAATGTTTAAATACAATGCACTGTAAATGTTGTATTTATTTTATAACTTGAGCCATTTTTATTGAGTTAAGGATAGTTTTTTTAATATTAAAATGACAATAATGTTTCACAGTGGACTTAAAAAAATTATGTTTACATTTCTGGAAACTACAAAACTGCTTTCTTCATCTGGTTTATCGAGACATACCGTATAGAGGACAAATTGTGTTGAATGAAATTCCTAAAAAAAAAGAGAGGCTTTATTACATTTAACTAAGAAACTGTTATTTAAAATAAAATAAAAGTTAATGAATAAAGCAAATGCTTTAAACAGAAACGTATTCTTTTGCTTATGTTTATCATTGGTAATGTCTATTCTCTTTTAGTTTATCATCATGTACTTAAACTGAAACTGAAATTATTAATAAATCCATATCTCAATGATACTAAAATAAGACTGGTGTGTGTGTGTGTGTGTGTGTGTGTGTAGGAATGTTTGGAAGCATGATGGGAAGGCAGATGGTCTCTTCATGAGGGACGTCTGGTCCAGATGGCCGCTGTGTATAGTGGTGGTCCAGTGACTTACACCCTGATCTCACAACACACGCAAACGCTGAAGTGCCAAATAGTGGTGTGTGTAACTGGACACACACCTTCCGATGCTCTCTTCTCGGTCTGCGTGTGCTGATATCTCCTCCTGGTCTCGTGGTTTAGCTGGGAAGGCCTTTGTTCACCGCTGGATTGTTCTGGAACTACAGATACGGCAGTAGAGGCGGACCGCTAGAGGACATCAGCGTATTCAGATGAGCGGCTCACAGTTAGCTCTTCTCTGTCTGATGGGCCCCCTGCTGGTTCGGGGCCAGAACGACACGGAGCCCATCGTGCTGGAGGGGAAGTGTTTAGTGGTCTGCGACTCCACTCCGACCACAGAACCCGCCGGGAACGCTCTGGGAATGTCGGTCCGCTCGGGAAGCGGCCGCATCGCCTTCTCGGCTGTGAGGAACAACAACCACGAGCCGTCTGAGATGAGCAACCGCACCATGACCATCTACTTCGACCAGGTAACGATGATTCCTTCGGCTGCTTTCTCATCCAAGCATGAGACACAGTGTCCATGTGTCTTTCTGTATTCCATCAAAGGTTCTGGTGAACGTCGGGAGTCATTTCGATCCGGCACGGAGTGTTTTCGTGGCTCCTAGAAAAGGAGTGTACAGCTTCAGTTTCAATGTGGTGAAAGTTTACAACAGACAAACTATACAGGTGACATTAATACTTTGTCCTTTACACATTCTTTATATGTCTTTAAAGATTATTCCAGCCAGAAGTTAAAGTGTGATGACAATGTGCTCTTTCTTTTTGTTCTTGAAGTCTTCAGTCTCAGCAATGGATGTGAATGGGTGCCGTCAGACTGTTTTGGTCTGAATCAGGAGCGAAATCTGATGCTTTTATTAGTTGTTTGAAGTCTCTTTCTGACGGCACCCGTTCACTGCAGTGCATCCACTGGCGTGCGAGTAAAGGAACGCTGCATTTGATCATTTTTGGTCTCTAACTGTACATGTTTCTTATTTTTTTTACTTGACTGCCAAGGACATATTACTCAAAACTGCCTGCTTTTCACAAGAATATTATGATGTTCACTGCATGAATGACACAGTTATTTCGGTTAAATACTGTAAGATGTCCTCTGTCTCTGTCTCTGTCCAGGTGAGCCTGGTGTTGAACGGCTGGCCGGTGATCTCAGCCTTCGCCGGAGATCAGGACGTGACGCGCGAGGCAGCAACGAACGCCGGTCTGGTTACGATGGAGAGAGGAGACAAGGCCTACCTCAAGCTGGAGAAAGGAAACCTGATGGGTGGCTGGAAATACTCCACCTTCTCCGGCTTCCTGGTCTTCCCCTCATAGCTCACGCAGAAGATAAAGGCACTGAAAAGACGCGCACAGTGTTCAGACGAGGACACGTACACGCGCTGCTGGGCTTCTTCCTCTGCATCTTCTCTATTTGCATGAATCTGCTTGTTGAGATCAGGGACGTTATATGGCACTTTCCACTAACAAGACACAACATGGGCTGTAAATATGTGCAACGGTGCTAAACCTTCAGATTGTGGTGATCATCCTCTCAGGACGTCAAAGTGAATATTATATAATATATATCTAAATAAATACATTTTCATTTTGAATTTGCAAATGTTGTAATCTGGAACCTGCATGTGGGACATTTAGCTGTTTTCAATTAATATGGAAAAAAGATTAAATCCCAAATGTTCACAACTTTCAAACACTCTGGATGAGGAAACAAGGACACTCTCAGAATATTGGAATTCATGCAGGTTGCACAAGAAATGCAGAAAAATCTTTAGCACTTGACATAATTTTGGTTAACAAAGCATATACCCACTGGGCATTTGTGATTTCAGTTTTCTGATGCAGGTGTAAAAGTAGGTTGAAAATGACATAAGATGAAATTATTCCAACTGTTCAATAAAATCCTGATGTTTTGAAGCATGAATGATTCTAAATTGTGATATTATTATATTATAATTGGCCATTAGAAAAACAATTTATTGATCATCCTTAGTGGTCAGATTTGATGTGAATCCCTACATAGTGTACATCCAGATATATACTCAATTTTGTTCATGCTAAAATTGTATGTTTTATGTCTGTTGACAAATGAATAAGATAAAACTCGTCTTCCTGTTGGACAATCATATTAAAGCATGTTTAGATCTCTTAGTTTTCTTGCCTGACTAGTCTGGTTTGATTCTGCCGTGAAGGTCAGAGAGTAAACGGACACAAATGGCTGCAGAGTCTATTTATCATCATTATCCACCATCTGTTGTTCTGGCTACAGACGTATAGAAGCCAAAACAGTGACTTCCTCCAGGCCCTTCGAGGACAGCAGGTCTGAGGCGGAGCACACGATCTCTTCTACATCACATCATCAAATATTCATGGTGTATAGCTTATGAAAACATACTATTTTTTAAAAAGAAGCATTAACAACTCACTCAAAAACAAGGATATCTTTAAGAACGTGTGTAAGGAAACCGTTGGTGGTTGGGTTAACTGTAGTTAGTCTTGCATTCCCATTCACTCAAATAGCATACAAAAAACATGACTTTCAATCAAAATCTAAATAAAAAAACTGCCTTCCATAGATCTCCTCCCTACATTAGGTTTTTGTTGTTGTTTTTTTGTAATTGATGCAAATGTGATATAAAACAAAATATAGGCTTACTCTTATAAATCTTTATACAATTAATAGTCTAAATGTAATGAGTCTTGTGAAAAGGGTCCATAGAAGTCAATGGCTACCGTCAACTGTTACTTTTTCAAAACATCTTCTTTTGTGTTCAACAGGTTTGGAAGCACACTTGAGCGCGATTTAAATGATTACACTTTCCATTTTGGGTGAACTGTCCCTTTAAGGTCTTCTGAAGGTCTAGCTCAGCCCTTCTTCGTGTGAGACTGCAGTAATCTAGAGTCAGTTATTTCTGCATGCACCCGCTCATTCCGCGGCGTTTTGTCAGGATCACCGGGAGAGATGCGGCACGAGCCCGTTACGTTCCGGTGGACAGATGGAGAGACGGACTGAACGCCAGGATCCCGCCGAGAGAACGGCACGAGCCGTCACTACTGATCAGCGCCATGCATCCTCCGCCATCTGATATTAAAACACTGGCAATATCCAACACATGCAGATCTCGAAGACAAGGTCAATATTTATTTGAAGTCAAGCAGCGTGATTTAGACCCGTTACAGAAGCTGATTGCACAGAGCTCACCTGAGATAATCACAGACATCGTCAATAACACTTCAACATCAAATCATTTATTATTTTTTTTGCATTGTGACAAGCATATTTTCTTATTGCTTTCATTAATATAAGGTAAATAGAAGAAAAGTCAGTGCAAAAAACACTTAAAGTTATTTAATCTATCAAGTTTTCAATCTGAAAATGTCACAGTGCAAACAAACAAACAAAACAAAACAACAAACAGTGTTTCTAAAAATAGATTTTCTGTATGAGACATATATGCATATTTCTTTCTTTTGAGTTGGAAATGTTTTTCACTCTCTTAAATTTCTTAAATTTAAGACTTATGTATTTGAATTGCATGTAAAATTTCTATTCATTTGGATCATGCAGTTTTATCTTTGAGTAATTAAGTCAATATGATTAATGAAGCATAACTGATGTAGTAATAAGACTTGTCATCACAAAAATACTATTATAGTTTTTATTCACATTTCGTATTAGTTTTTATTTTTCACATTTTAATTTTAATTACATCTGTAGTATTTTTGTTTTGTTTTTGTTAACTTAAAATTACATTTCAATACAGAAAAAAATGTATTCATATAAAAATTCTCTCTCCCCTCCCTCTGAATATATATATGCAAGACTAAAAAATATTTACTGTGTAATTCAAATGCATGGAAATTTTGAACATGGTTCAAATACATGAATCTTACATTTAGGCCTGAATATTTCTTTAAAGTGTTCAGCTGCATTATAAGGCTACTTCCTCTGAGCCAGTCAAACACTGAGAGCTGGTTCCTGTGTGAAGACGTCACTGAGGTTTCTTCGGTGAGTTCTGAGGGTTAGAGTAAGACGTGCCGGCGCTGGAAGGAGCCGTTCGGTGCCTCTGCCGTGGTTTCGTGCTAATATTCATGGTGTTATTGTTGCCGATCTGAACTCCATAGACATTGGATAAGAACTGAACTGTACCTGAGAGAAAGCAGAAACAACGGGTCAGACACTTTCTGTTCCTGATTTGACCAAATCCATCCTGATCTAAAGAGCCAGCCCCATCTAGTGGCAGATGCGAGACAGCTCCATGATTTCTTGATTTCTGATTTATTCTTAAACAAAGGCAATACTATTATTTATGAAAGCCAGTTTCTGCCGTGGAGAGAAACATTTTAAAAAGTAATTGTTACTTGGTTCTTAAAACGTGTTTATCTTCTCATCTTCTGCAAATATAAAGTAAAAAAGTGACTTTTTCACAATTCTGACTCTGGTTTATATCTCACGATTCAGACTGTTTCTCTTAGAAATAAAGTCAATCACACTCACCTTTTTGTTCCGGTGTTGAAACCTGACGCTGTAAGACAAACACACAGCAGGCTGTTAGAGAGAGTGTGTGTGTGTGTGTGTGTGTGTGGTCTATAAGGACACAATTGTGTGTTATGACACGGGTATGACAGGTATTACAATATGAAGGTGATTTATGAGGATATTTTCAGTGTCCCGTAATTCATTAAAGAACACACTAAATGGTGTAGGGTCAGTGTAGGGCAATACAGTCTGTACAGTAGAAACACCATTACACCTATGAAGAGAGAGACCCCAGAACACATGAGTGTGTGTGTGTGTGTGTGTGTTTCAGACCTGCATTATTCTGGCAGGAGACACCGGTGGAGGATGTTGAGGAAACATTCTGGGGCTCGGATGAACTTTCTTCACAGATTTTGTGTAACCGGCAGCTGTTTCCTGTGAGATAGAAAGTTAATAACATCTTCAGACGATATACTGTACTTTAGTTTATTAGTTGACTTTAGTTTAAGTTTAAATATACAACTCATCAGCTGATCTCATCTTAACGTCCTACTGATTTCAACCTTAATGAGCTGAGTAAGTAGAAATAGAATAAGCACATGATGTCAATAAACATATTCTAATAATTATGTTGATTAAAATACTTTATTAAGTTATATTTGCTAAGGTATTGATTTGAGTAATGAAGGTAAGTATAAAGACCTGTTTAGGAAGCGGTTCAGTGAAGCAGGACGACACCTGAGGACGTTCCTCTGAAACACAGAGCATCCAGACGTCACAAATGAGCCATAATTCACCTGATGTATAGCTCATTAATAATACAGTAGAGCCACACTTGGATGTTTGATGTAATATTAGAGGGATGCGTGTATATTTCAGCAGAAACAGTTCCTCTAGAAGTTATGATATTGTAAGAAGCAAAGTCAAATAGACTGGGTTGGGATTGCTAGTGTATTATTAGTAACTAGTTGGGAAAACCAAGCAAGTTCCATTACTTACTATTGTCTTGTGTATTTAAAGTGACTTTACTAGTTACATCTGCAGTAACTGACCCATAGCAAATACCACTGAGATGCTGTTCAACTTTTTTTTAATATTCTGAATGAAACCTGTTTGCTTTTAGCAGTTTCGTTGTTTGTTTTTACCATCAACCTTCAGTTTGTTCAGTTTTAGTACCAAAATGAAATCTGCTTTGGCAAAAAATGGAAATAAAGTAATGTATTATTCATATAATAAACAAAAAGCGTACCATTGTGTGGTTCATGGCTGATCTGGAGTGAACCCAGCGTCCTGTTCATCTCATCATCCTGTTAACAAGATAAGATTGGGTTCAAGAGTTCAAATGTACAACCAATTTCTTTTTTTTTTTGGGTCGTTTAAGTCATGGTGTGAAGGAAGTGATGAATTGATTAAAAACACAAAAGGAAAGTGTACCAGCTGCTTCAGAACATCGTAGACGGCCTCATTGATTCCATGTTTGTGCATCTCAAAGATCTTCTCCGTCACGTGAACACAGTCTGAAAGAGAGCGCTGCCAACTTACAAACGGTTTTCCAGACTTTCTCACACCTGTTCCATCTCAACTACACAAAACACTTCCAGTTCACTTCTGTTTTCTCCTATCCAATCATTAAAAACGGAATATTTCTTCATTTTAACAGTATCGTTCCCTATATCTATAGATGTTTGAAGTGCCTCTACAGTATATGAGTTATGAAAGACTGACTCACTCATAATATGCATTTATCTTTATTGCTCAATGACTCCCAAACGATTAGTCTAAATATTCATTTTTCTAAACCCCTTTGTGATCTGCAGCCTTTTCAGGAACTCGAGCTGCGTCGACGAGACGCTATGGGAACGCCCTCAGCGTGACGGCTCTGAACAGTGTGTAG
>JAUCNO010001819.1:93151-111546 GCA_032353835.1 Enteromius viviparus
CATAATGTTAAGAGAGAGGTTAAGGTACAACTTAAGAACTACGTAGCGATAAGAAGCTTTCGAGAAACCGGGCCCAGGTTAGTTAATGGTTCTCTTAAGTGTATTTTTCAGTTGACTTTAGTTGAGTTATGTTTTAAAACACCCTGCCATATTTATTCCATGATGCTTCAGTACAGTATACAGTACAGTAGGGTACAACAGGGCTAAAGGCACACACACACACACACACACACACACACATATATATATACTGTATATATATATATATATATATAGCAGGGATGTAAAGGTATTGTAAATACTGTCTTACCACAATACCAATTTTTTTCGATACATGGTCGCATGACTCGATAAAGCGATAGGTCTTCTGAAAAACCTTTGCTCAGGCGAATGGAGCGAACGGAAGGTAGCAGGAAATACAATTCCCATCAGCCCAGGCATGACCATCATTCTTTGCGGTCTGTTGTCGTTACAGATCAGTGTTGCCGATTTAGCGACTTTGTCACTATATTTAGCGACTTTTCAGACCCCCTTGGTGACATTTTTCCATAAAAGCAACTAGCGACAAATCTAGACACTTCTTGGACAAACCTCAGCGAGTCTCTGGTAGTGCCACGCGCACACCTCTCCCTGCATCTTTTCTGTTCAGCAGCTGAGAGGAGCAGGGCTTTCAGTTAAAATAGATATTATGCTGCTTCTAACTCTATTTTACATACAAATATAGCCAAAATCACGGCACAGCCATTGTCTATATTTTATGTGTACGTGGTTTCATCAGACAATGCTCGATTATAACTAAGGATTTTAATCTAGATTAACATGTAAGGTAGAGGTACTTCAGTAGGCCTTATAATGGGGTGCATTTCAGTCATTGTTTCATGTTCGTTCCGTTTTTCTGACAACAGAAACCATTAAATATATCAGTGAAAACAGTTATATTGATAATTAGGGTGCATTGAATAACATTATGTGAACCTAGAGAAGCAAGATAAATATGATGCACTGCCGTAATGAATATGCAAATTGACGTATGATGACAGGTTAAATCAGATGTGTTGAAGGTTTAATAATTTAGTGTTATTAAAGTTGAAAAATGGAAGTTCCTGTTTCAAAGTTTACAGATAGATGGCTAATGTGTGTGCCATTATATGTTCAGTGTTCATGTAAACTGTTTAATAAACACTTCTGGAGCATTTTTTGAGTCTCTCCATTAGTTTAGTTTTACCTGTAAATGATTCAATAAATACCGTACCATGCCATTCATACCAAGGTATTACCATACTGTGAACTTTTGATACCGTTACATCCCTAATATATACTGTAGCAAAATATGTATGTGCATTTTCAAACGTGGTTGTTAAGAAAAGTGCTGAGGTTATTTTTGTTCTGTGATACTTTTTTTTTTTTCTCTCTCAGAGGGTGAAGGGAGACCATGTCTTCGACTGTCACCATTGTATAATGGTTACTACAAATTGGTTCCTGGCCTCCTTCCAGAAACAGTGGAGTTCTTCTGTAATCAGTCTTATGCTCTGAGTGGCAGCACACAGAGGACATGTCAGCCTAACGGCACCTGGTCCGGCACACAGCCCATCTGTATGAGAGGTCTCAGATTTCAGCACACTTTGTAGCACTGAATTTACTGAAGAGATACAAAGCAATTGCAAAGTCATCTATAAACTGATTTCTAATGGCAGTTTTACCTTGCCAGTTTCATCCTTTTCACAGTAATCCAGAATTCTTTTTAGGACCACAGAGCAGTCAGGACCTCTGTGTAACACCTCATCCAGAGGATGTTTTTTTTTTTTTTACAGTATTGTGTACGGCAATGGCAAGGAGTGATTTCTTATGCCGTCTTATTAACAGCATCAGAAATGATAATTAAGAAACATCATGGCAGGTACTGATGCAAAAAAATAGGGCTGTTTTCAGGAACAGCCATTAGGTGGCAGTGCCTTACTTAAGCTTTATTGGAATGGGTTTAGTTGTACATGGATATGTGAACACATTTATTTATTAAATAAATCAAAATCAAAATGAATAGTTTTACTAGCTTACTAGTTAATAATATGAGTGTGTGTTCACAGTGTGTCTTTGTTAACAAAGAGTTAACAAAAGCATGTTAACCTACAGTATGAGCACTTCTAACTAAGCAAAATCAGGACGTGTGATAGCTGTTGCTAAAAAGAACTCCAGCACATTCATACAGAATGCTTAAACCAACCATATAAATGTGACAATCTGTTTTCAAAAATACTCATACAATTTTAAACATAGATCACTTCAGAAGTAGATTCAGAACTAATATGTTTTGTTTGTATTCTTATTTATAGCCTGTCGAGAGCCCAAAGTATCTGTGTTGGTCAAACAGAGAGTTCTGCCTCACCATATCCCATCCAGGTAAGGAAATTTGCCCTCCTGATGGCACAGTGTTTTAATAAGAAATATGCAAAGTTGGACCTTTTAATTAATTACTGTGACCATAAGTACTTTTTAAGTAAATCTGTGAACTGTAAACTGTGTTTCATTAATTCTGTATTTCTGTCTAATATGATGTTTTTGTTCTCTTTCTCTTGTGCATGTGTGTTTTTTTCAGGAAAACACCTGTGCATAAGTTTTATTCATCCTCTGGAGTGACTAATTTCTTAAGAGATGCACAGCCCACCCAGGCCCCTTTTAGCATGCCCCTGCTCCCACAGGGGTTTCATCATGTCTACACACACATTGAGTATGAGTGTTTGTCACCTTATTACCAGCACTTTGGAAGTGCACGTCGAACTTGTCTAAAGATGGGAAAGTGGAGTGGACGTCATGTTTCTTGTTCACCTGGTGAGGGCACACGTGACAAACAACAATGTAGGAGATTAGAGGTCTTTGTTAAACAGATCAACTAGAGATATTTAATCTTGATTTAAACTGACAGAATGTGCCTGCCTTCCGAACAGTGTTAGGTTGATTGTTACAGTGTTTAGATGCTAAGTAAGAAAAGTATCTGCCACCCATTGTTGATTTTGATGTTCTAGGTATTATCAAATGGCCAGAATTTTGAGAACGCAGCAGATGTGGAGGTCTATAATGTGATAAGAGATTGCTCAAGTACTGAGGAGTTAAGCCATTCAGGGCTTTATAAGGAATTAACAAGATTTTAAAATCTATACAATGTTTGATATGTATAGACAGTGTTTGAATGTTTGACAGTCAGTGCAGTGTTGACAGAACTGGGCTAATACTCATACTTCCTAGTTCTAGTAAGGACTCTAGCTGCTACATTTTGAACCAGCTGTAGTCTATTTATCAAGTGTTCATAACAACCTTCCAAGCCTCGAGGTCATAATCGCATGAATTAACATTTCTGCTTTTGAGGTTGAGATCATAGGTTCCCAATAAATGCCAACAATACAATAGTTTATGTGAATATGTCAATTTTTTGTGACTTGCCAGTATTTTAGGTTGAGCCTCTGACAGTGGGCTAAATGCTCTTCTGAAAATGCAAAGGTTACAGAAGGAGAGTTCACATTTGTACACATTTATCAGAGCATCAGCATAGATAAAAATGCTTAAGGAAATAATTAAATCAAATAAAACTCTCTACAGGACCCACAACAATCCAAGCCTTCAAAGTGCACTTTTATTATCATAATTGATAATCTGTAAAATATTAATTGCTTTTTCTTCTCTTAATTTTTGTTCTTTCTCCCTCTCTTTGCCAGTGTGTGGGAAGCTGACAAACTTTGACCCTCAGAACCCTTCTGAGACTAACTGGCCTTGGCTGGCTGCCATCTACTGTTTGCCTGCTGCAAGCAAAGTGGGGAAGTTAAGTGTGACCAAGACATTTGGAGCAAACACTGAACCGATGGAAGAAGAGAGTGACATGGATGGTTGGCAGCTTGTTTGCAGCGGAGCCCTGGTGAACCAGCGAAGTATAGTTGTAGCTGCCCACTGTGTCACAGAGCTGGGGAAATTATATCCACTTGACACGGCCAAAATCAGGGTAGTGCTTGGCAAACCGTATCGCAGTGATCTGAGAGTGACCAAAGGACTGCAGCGATTACGGGTCAGTTTGAAAGAATACTTCTTCCCATTCTTTATTATTAATATTTTGCACATTTAACTATGTTAACTATTTAACTAACTAATTATTCCAATTATATTTTAATTATGTAAAAAAATTACCTGAAATTAAAACCATGACCAAACTGATGGAACAAAAAAAATAAAAAAAATAACGTCTGCGTATCATAAGCAACTCTCTGGTTGTTGTTTCAAGTAAAAAAAAAAAAGAAAAAGCAAGTTTCAAATTATTCATTTTAAATTTCCTCTAAAAATGTTAAAATATCCTTTGAAAAACATCACTCCCCAGCTCCACAAACAAGGCCTGAACTATAAAGTCTGAGCTGTTTCAACCGAAAGAAACATTTTCTAACTGATCCTAAAATATACCAATGCCTTTATTTTGTGTCAAAATGCACACCAGTAATGTTTTTGTTTTTTTTCCCCAAAGGCACATTTATACAGTTCACTTAAATGTCTTAATTGAACTAAGGCCTAGTCCTGATGTAGTCTAAATGTCTGTAAAACCAGGCCTACATTTATTTGGGAAGCATACTGTAATACAGTGGTTCTCAACCCTGGTCCTGGCGCCCCCCTGCTCTGCGTATTTTGCATCTCTTTCTTTGTTAAAGGGTCACAACACCCTAAAACACTTTTTTTTGAGTTGTTTACAGATATATGCATGTTGTACATTGCTTAAAACATGTCACTAAAAATGTAACAAAGTGGAAATTGGTCATTTTTGCGCTTTTTGCGACCATTTCGTGCTTCCGGTTTTAAAAGATACGTTTGAGCCCGTGACGTAGATGCAGGGTTTTTTTTAGCGCTCATTTGCTGCGTGGCTTGTACAGTACATGTCTACGTCATTGGCTTGACGGCCCTATTAATGCATTATTAATGAGCAGTGTAACATTATTCATGACAAAGGACTCGTCTAAAGAAAATATCTTCATGGAACATGATCTTTACTTCATATCCTAATGATTTTTGGCATAAAAGAAAAACCTATCATTTTGACTGATACAGTGTATTTTTGGCTTCAAACAGACCCCAGACCAGTGTCACAAATACCCCCAGTGAACAATGCCCCTTTTCAGAAAGGTTTTCAAACCAGAAGTGTGAAAAAGCACTTCTGAAACAGGGGGGTGTTGTGACCCTTTAAAGAGAGGTCAAAGGTCACATTTCTGGAGGAGTCTGTTTTACGTCTTCATCATGTCAGAGTCTGAATGAGCTCTCTGCTGGGGTCACGGGGTCATGAAGATGTGGACTTCTCAGCTTCTTTTCTGCAGCTCTGCCACAGAATCTGTTCACAATCAGCTCTGAGAAATCATTTGACCTGAATTACATTTCTATCCACCTAAAAGAAGTGATGTGAACATATCACCCTGCAGCCCAAGCCTGGCTGCCCCCTGAAGCTAAGCAGGGTTGGGCCTGATCAGTACCTGTCAGTATATTTGCAATAATTCAATTACCAACTTAATGTTTTTGATATGAAATCATAAAGCCCAATCAATAACAGTATTATAGTATATCATTTTATTATAATTAAATGAAATGGACTGGCCTTGGCTTGGAGGCTGTTGTCCAGCAGCACGTTACTGGGCTTCAGGTCCAGATGCAGGAGCGGAGGAGACAGGTGATGGAGGAAGTTCATGCCCAGGCTGATCTCGTGAGCCAATCGAAAGGTCAAAGGCCACGGCGGCGGCCCGGACAGCGTCTGCAGCAAATCAGCCACTGAACCCCTGGGCATGAACTCCATCACCAGCCCTCGGCCCTTGCCCTGGTACAGACCCAGGATCTGGATCACGTTGGGATTCCCGCCCTGGAGCATCAGGAGAGCTTCCTTCTGGATGGAGGACGCCGATGTGCTTCACCAAGAGAAGAACCCAACGAGTCAACATCAGAAAGCAGACACTCAAACACACACAGCTCCGCGGCACTAAAGCACAATCTAATACCAAAATCAGATATATTCTACACTATTATTGCTTGCTTCTGTTGTCATTATGAGTCACTTTGGATAAAATGGCTGCTAACCAATTTCACAAATAATAAAAAAAAATAATTGAAAGTGAAATTTTGAAATAAAATGAGTGAAACAGTATTTTCTTGTGAAATGTACTTGATCCTCAGAATAATCATTGTTTGCTTTAGAAAGAATTTCTGAAGCTGTAAATTAAATATTGGAGTACATTTTACAAAATAGAATAAAAAAAAATATATATATATATATATATACTCATCAGCAATTTCTGAATTGAAAAAAAATTGCATATTTTTTTTAAGTGAATCGACAATCACTTTTTTTTTTTTTACAGTAAGTTTTTTCCTTTTTATATCAGAAATACTCACACATGTCACAGAGTAATATAGCATGTGTCCTCTATATACTATAGTAATAGCAGTATGGACAGTCCAGTTCATAGCCTACCAGCACCTGTGGAAATCATAAACGATCATCTAAGCTGATTTGTGAGATGCACGTGACACAGACAACTTCCCAGTGTGCCAACTTGCCCCGACCTCCCCCATTAAACACGATAATCAAAATGAAAGAATGATCCTGTAAGGTGCGGTTATCAAGGTAAACATTCCAGGTCAATGTCCACGCGCTGTTATTACCTGTTTTCACAGTGCAGTAACTTTATAGCCACGTCTCTGCCCAGGGTCCTGTGCTTGGCTCGGTAGATCTGGCCAAAGCCTCCGGTTCTGATGCACCTCCAGCCCTCGAGACATTCAGGACGGATCACTTCGACTTTGATGCACACAGACTCGTCCATCTGATCTACTCGACTACTGCTCGAAGAACAGTCTCAGCCGGAGAACGCTTTTGAATGAATCATATTCCATCTGAGTGCGTTCCTCAGAGTTCCTCGTTAATGGCGACGCTCCTCATCGAGAAGATACTTTCACTTCCCCATCAACAAGAGCTTCTCTGCTGATCGACGTCAGCTCAGCTGCTCACCCGAGGAAGAGAACACCCTGAGAGCCGCTCTTCTTCTGAAATCACTTAGTAATCTCAGATCATTGTTATTATGTCAATACGTTACATCTGGAACGAAATATAAGTCCGGCTGATGCAAAGCGTTCGAAGGCGTTTTGATAACCTTGCCATTAAGTTAGACTATTAAACACTATTTTTAAATAAAAAATCCTAAAGTTTTCTTGACATCAAAGGAATAGAGAAAGTTATGTTTTATTTTCAAGCATTACGTTGATGAAATATTCTCGGAAGCCTCTGAAAGTAAATAATAACATAAATCCGTAAACAATGTAGGCTATTGTATATTGTTTGCTAACGTTTTCAAATTATTTTAAAGGTTCAAATCATAACATATATTTAAAAGAAAAATATTGGTTGTTAGAGATATTCTTTAAATGCTTTTTTAGAATGAAAGTTCCAAACCTTTTTTTAATTATGTAGTCTAAACAATAACAAAAAAAAAACGTTTAGAGATATTATGGGGATGTTTATGGAATATTTTCTGAAGCATCTGAAAGTAGGCCATAACCTTTAAAAAAAGGTGCGGTGAACTTTTTTTTTTTCTTTTTTTTTGCTAACGTTTCTATAGCCTAATAAATGTTATTATAAGTGTTCAATTCATTAATATTAAAAAAATAAATACATACAAATATTGGTTAAGTGAGATAAATGTTTCATTTTCCAAAAGGAAAAGCCACTTGAAATAATATAGATAACCTCAGACAAGCGAGAAACTAAAATGGTTCAAATGACGATCCATATTTGTATATTTTTTATATGTATATCATTAAAGACTAGATGAATCTGAACGAACAGTTCGTGACTGAAAGCCTGTTGATGTTCGGAGAATATTCTGTTAGCTAGTTTCCTATACAGTTTTATAAGTCGGCTAGGGTTTCCAAATTCACAACATTTACAAGCTCGTTAAAAGTTTTTGAAAAAGTTACAGTGTTTCACTGATATGTTTTACATTCATCCTAAGACACAATGTTAAAAAATAATAAAATAATAACAAATTTAAATGGATTGGGAGTTTATTAAGTTGCTGCATGTTGACTTTAAACGGATGTGGTTTTAACGTCAGTGGAAATTCCCACACGATGCGACTGTATCCGACTAAAGCCAAAATAAAGTCTGCGTCCATGTGTTTTTTAATCGTTTTGATGTATTATGTTTTATGACGTGTTTTTAACCCGCTTCTGATTGAAGGTCATGTGTGTTTCTGCTTTTTTTGTCGGCAGATGAACGTGAGCGAACATTAAATCGCTTCAGCAGATTCTCGATGCGCGTTCTTTAGGTTCGTTACGGTAGAAGATCGACGCGAAGTTTCCCTTTGGTTTCATTTTATCAACAATCATCATGACCAGTCCAGAATGTGGACTAACGACTTTCGGGTGATTTCTAAACCAGAAGAATTCTTTTATAACCGAGCAGGACTAAATTTAGACTGACTCTGGACTGAGCAGCTCCGGATTGTTTATCGTGAGCGCTCCGTGAACAGACAGAAAGAGCGCAGTTTAAAGTTCACGGGATTATGGTAAGAACGCAAGTTTACTGTCGCTAATGTACACATTTCTGCTTTGTTCTTGTGTTTTTGTCAATGTACAATATTGACGAGACTTTTTGGGGAATCTGTTTTGTCTGGTAATCAAAACAATCTCGGTTTTTTAGTCACGTTATGAAACAAGTTAATCTTTAATCGTTATTTAATTGCGACACATATATGACTAGTACGCGATTGAACATGTTCTGAGAACGCCCCCGTTCAGCTCCAAACCTCTTTATTCTAAATGTTCTTTCAAAGCGTGTAGTGTTTTTCTGGGTTGGTTGAACCTTAGCAAAAGAAACAATAGAAACATTACTCTTGAATGTTCTCTGAAACATTTATACAGTAATGTTGAAAAACATTATAGCCTGCGTCCAACTAAAATCGTTCCATGAACGACGTGTAATGTTTTTGAGCTAACATTTTGAGAACGTCATTAAAGACGAGATTTTGAATCTTTGAATGAGTTCTATTAACGTAACGTTCTGAAATTGTCCCTATTTTTATAGACATCATTCAGACATATATATTTGTTACATTCACATCTCAAATCGGTAACACATTATTTTAAAATGTCCTTGTGACACATTACACTATTATAATAGCAGATCGTGCATAATTAAATGAGAAAATCACTTTTAAAGTTGTCCAAATTAGATCTCGTCAATGTATATTACTAATCAAAAATTAAGTTTTAATATATTCTCAGTAAGAAATTGACTAAATATCGTAATGGGACATGATCTTCACTTACTATCCTGAGGATTTTTGGCAAAAAAGAAAAATCAATAGTTTTGACCCAAACAATGTATATTTGACTATTGCTACAAATATACCCCATCGACTCAAGACTGGTTTTGTGGTCCATGGTCACATATATATATATATATATATATATATATAGTTAATTAATATTTCTCAGTATGTATAATTACACTGTAACAAATAAAAATAAAAAGCGTAGGCTAACCCTCAAAATCTATTTTTAAGAAAAGAAAACTAGTTAAATAAAAAACTAGTCATATTTGAATAACTTGAGAAAATGCTAGTGGCATTAACCCTTTTGTTTCTATTCCATCTTTGGATATTTGACAAGCATGGACTCATGTTGTTTCTCACGTCTCCTCCAGTGAGTTGCGTCATGGCTGTCTCTGGTCTCACACTGGACGGCTGTGGATCCCGGCAGACGGAGCAGCAGGAGCTTGAGGACGAGTTCACCTGTGCAGGTGTGTTGAGAGGGGCTCTGCTGGCGCTGCAGCCCACCGTTGAGCGAGTCTTCGGGGCCAAGCTGGGCATCGGAGGAGAGGACGGTCCATCTGCGCAGAGCGGTCAGATCTGGCTCCAGCTGCGGGGGACTGCCGGAGACGTTCAGGCAGCCAAGGTGCTTTACATACTTAGACTTTCAGTTTTACAATTACAGTTTTAGTTAACTTCCTCTCATCTCAGATGCATGTATTGGTTTATGGATTGGAAAGACACAATTCCAATATAAATGTTTCCCATTGGAATTGTTGAAGGTTTACTCATTTCCTTATCTTATGCAACTCGTAGCTTTTTGTGAAAGGTGTCGTCAATCAGGAAGCTCAGCAAGAGATCAAGTTCCCTGAAGTGCTTCACTGCGTCTTCTGTGGTGCCAAAGGGTTGTTTATGGACTGCCTGATTAAAAATACCTCTGCTCATGTAGTGGTGAGTAACGGTTTTTAAACGTCATTTGTGTGATTATATAGCTGAATGTTCTTTGCACAGCGCTAAAACATTACAGTCATGATTTTTCTCAGTATGAAAATACAAAACATTTCCGCTCCTGCCTAACTTGCACAAATATCTGAAGATGGTGTGTGCATGAAACAGCTCCATTTTCCACCGCCTCCCTGCAGCACTTTTGCTATGATTGACATAATTTATATGCATATTTCCATCCATACGTGATTCTACCACCTCTGATACTAGAAACTAGGAAAAGAGAAGGTGAGACAGACTGTTATGAGCACTACAAGAAATTTCTGAACGTCCATAAAAATCCATCCATACAATAAATAGAGAAAATAAAAATAATGTAATAGATAACAATATAAAAATTACATTAGAAACAAAATAGTAAATGTAACACAAGAAAGAAAAAAAACTATGCTTAAAAGATAAATGTTAAATGAAAACGTTTGCTTTATTGTAAGAAAATTAAAAGACAAACTCAAAATCGCATAAAAGTTGCATAAAAGGACAAAGTTTAACCAAATTAAAAGGAAAGATAGTGCACAAGTCAAAATAAATGTAACCTGAGAATCAAAAGTAAATTCTAAAAAAGACAAATGTAACATGAAAATCAAAACAAACTGCATAAATGTTTCACATTTTACATTTAAAAAACATGTGCTTTCTGTTTTCTATTCTGATGATTACTTGAAAACAAATAAAAGTTTTTTGAGCATTAGATGCACTTTTCAAATTTGAATCCCTGACTTGTAAGGTTTATGCATTTTTTACTGTATCATAGTAAACCTCGTTGTGTAGTTAGAGCATGCATATGTCCATCCTGCTTCTGAACATTAACTAACATATTCTCTCTTGCAGGTGGGATCTCAAGGCCTCGTCCTTATAACCGGCCTGACAGAACCTGTGGTGAAAGCCTATTCTCTTATTACAGACCTGGTGCAGAAGTACAAGAGCAGCCAAGGACGGCGCACTGAGGCTGGGCTCGAATCCTTGGAGTCGCGTCGGGCCTTCAAAGCCATTGTGGAGAATCTGGAGGACCGCCACACTCTAGACCTGCTGGTGTTACCTGTGCTGGTGAAAGAGGTCCTGCTCGATTTGGTGAAGCAGTCTGGATTGGACTCGCATGCAAAGTGGTCCAGAGAAGATCCAAAGCTGGTTGAAGGCAATGGAGCATGGGCGATGCAAAGAACTGTTGACAAAATCGGAGGATCGAATTGTAATGTAGAGAACTCGCATTCCCAGCATCCTCATCTTTTCCCACAATCCTCACACAGAAATAACGGCTCAAATGATTTTAGCAGCCAATCCTACAATCCGTTTTCCCAAGGTTTCACCCTTGACCCAACACACTTTGAGATCCCAGAGTCTCCAGAACCATGTTCGAGGCAAGAAACTGAGTCCGAGATGCCACTACCGCCACAAGAACCCGTCCTGTTGTCCACGGAAAGCAGAGAAGATTTTGACCACCTTCTCAAGTTCTTCACCGCCATGGGATTTGCTAAGGATGTGGTTCAAGCCGTTATAACCCGAACTGGACCCAAAGAAGCCTCGCAGCTTTTGGATTTGATCCAGCAGGAGCAGGACAAGTCCGACCTGCAAAAAAGCAGCAGCGAGCCCCAAAATGTGCCGAGAATTGGTGGAGAAATGCACGAGGCTCTTCAGATACTAGAGGCCAGTAAAGGACAAGAGCAAGACTTTGTTTTGGACGTGTTGAAGAAGGCGGCGGTCACTTGCGGTTATGCCGAGGAGAGAGTGATGGAACTGTACAGCAATCTACCCGAGCTCCAGCCACACGAGCTGCTCATGCAGCTGCAGAAACAAGGAGAGGCCAACCGGACGAGAGGTGGCAGCAGAAAAGCTGATCGGAAGATTGGCTCAAATTCAGTGGCAGATCCTAACACTTGGAGCGGAAAGCCTGAGATGAGGACCCCAGAAACATCCAAACCTGTGAATATTAACGGGAAGCTTTCATCGGTGAGAGGCCCACCGCAGACAACATACTCCTTTGAAACCTTGGACTCTGAAGCACAACCAGTGATTTCTCCCATCCGATCGCCTCCACGGACTTTCGGTCAGAACCTGGATTTTAGATCGCCAGATATCTCCAACCAGTCTTCTCCGCCCAAACCTAACCACGGCAGACCAGGTGCTTCATCTGTGGTCACAGGACCTCAGCGGTTCCTCGAGAGCCTCGAGACCCCCTTCAAACTGCAGCTATCGGATGACCCTGGTGACCCCATGCTGCGTCAGATCATCATCGACGGGAGCAACGTTGCAATGAGGTAAAAATCCCAATATGATGCGTGTCAGTATTCAGAATGAGAACAGAGAGTGTGTGTTTCGGTCGACTCCCTAATTCTGATAAAAAACTTCTTATGCATTCCTTTCAGTCAGAAGTCCATCTCTATTGTACTTTTGGAATTTAATACATAGTGACTGATATGTATGACATTTAAGGCAAGATACCACAGGTGAACGTGGTAAAATGTATACTGTTAGATACCACTGTAGTTTGACCATCTGATAATTTGATTTTGTTGTCATAATTGAGTTATGATTTTACAGAGGGGGTTTTGGATTTGTCCAAAATTTGTTGGATTTTTTTTTTTGTTTTTTGAGTTTGAAAAAAAAAATACTGGCAACAGGCAGGCGGGAAAAACAATTTGATCTAATTTTAGGAATACAGTGTTGTGTAAAATCAGTTGTATGATATTTTAACAAACCCTTCTATAAAAACCTTCAAAATATAGAGAGGAACAAACCCCTAAATGCTGGTGCATGTAAGTGCTGCTGAAGTGGAGATAAAACTCAAACAGCCTGTAGAGATATGCGCTTTAATTGAAATCTACAGGCAAAATAGATCAAATGCAGTAATAAAACAAAGCAAAAGAAAAAACCTTCAGTAAAAACCTTCAGAATGTAGAGAGGAATAAAACTGCTAAGTTTGGTGTCTGTAAGTGCTGCTGAAGTGGAGATAAAACTCATTTTGAGAAACTGGCCTTTAGAGATACAGTATGTATGCAAACTGTAAAGTACAGACACAAGGAGATAAAGTACAATAATAATACCAGCTGAAGGACATATAAGCAAACCCCTCAGTCAAAACCTTCAGAATATAGATAGGAATAAAACTGCTAAGTTAAGTGTACGTAAGCACAGCTGAAGTGGAGATAAAACCTCAAACAGCCTTTAGAGATAGAGATGTGGTAGAGGCAATATGTTATGGAAGCAAAAAACATAACATTTCAACTTTGGCCTGTGCGTGAAAATAAAAGGCTTTGGCTATAGCATATTTCTTTGTTATTTGATCTTTAAGCACAAATTTCGTTAATTTCATAAATATTTCAGAAAACTAAACTTTTTCTTTGTCATTTTGCATCGTGATTTAAGAACATTTAGATATGTATGCTTGAAGACAAGACAAATGTCAGGAAAGGTATCTTATGAGATAATAGAGTGAGCAGTCAGTGATGTTTGTGCAGTGTGTTTAGTGGATTCCTACGGAGTGAGTGTTTCAGAGCACTAGTTCCAGACTGATTTTGAAGTTATCTGAAATGAACTAGGGAGTGAAAGTAAACACACCCAGGGTAAAGAGTACAGAGCAGCAGAACTGTGAATCTGATCCCTGTCCTCCACAGTCACGGTCTGGGAGTGTTTTTCTCCTGTCGAGGCATTGCTCTGGCAGTACAGCATTTTTGGGGAAAAGGTCACCGTGAGATCACCGTCTTCGTCCCTCAGTGGAGGCAGAAGAACAACTCAAAGGTTAAAGGTGAAGCTCACTTCCTGCCGTGTGGTCTCAGTGTATTGTGACAGGGGCGAGTGTGTCATCACGTGACTCTTGTGTTTCTCTGTAGAAAGGCAATACATGAATGAACTCTTTAATCTGGGTTTCCTCAAATACACTCCCTCCAGAGAAGTCGAGGGCAAGAGAATCAACTCGTATGATGACCGGTAATCAATCATTCCACCCCAGATCAACACATCTAAATAAGAGTTATGTTAAACTCTAGAAATATAAACTAAAGAGATATTTGTGACCCTGGAGCACAGAAGCAGTCATTAGCAGCACAGGTATATTTGTAGCAATAGACTACAAGTACTACACTGTACGGGTCAAAATTAGAAATTGTTATTTTATGCCAAAATAAGTTGCATTTTAAGTAAAGATCATGTTCCATGAAGATATTCAGTAAATGTCCTGCCGTAAATATATCAAAACTTCGTTCTAAGGACTTAATCTGAACAACTTTAAAGTTCTTTTTTTTTGCACCTTTTGATTCCAAATTTGTATCTTAACAAAGTATTGTCTTATCACAACAAACCAAACATCAATAGAAAGATTCGTGCCCAGTCTTTTTTTTTTTTTGAGCTCCAGGGTCACATTCTACATTTAAATTTAAATTTAGACCTGAATGATTTGAGTGTAGGGATGTAAACCAAAAGTAAATGCAAAGCAGTGCTGTTTGGTTAGTTAACAAGGGATTGTTGGTTAGATTCATGCTGGATCTGGCACAGAGGACGAATGGAGTAATTGTGACTAATGACAACCTGAGAGATCTGGTGGACGAGTCACCCGCCTGGAGAGACATCATAAAGAAAAGGTGAAATAATTGGATTGTTAATCCGTGGATTTCAGTGTTAAATGAAGTATATTTAAAGTAATTTGCTCTTTCTCTTTTTTCACATTGTAAAATATATTGTGTTTGCCCCTGATGCAGCTCACTAGGGGTCGTCCGGGTATATAGTTTATATAGCAGTCACAGCTGCTGTTATTTACTGATGAAAGTGTTGTTTCAGTTTGCTTCAGTACGTGTTCGCTGGTGATCTTTTCATGTTACCTGACGATCCTTTGGGCCGCGGTGGACCTCATCTGAGAGACTTCCTACATAAACACAACAGGTACTGAAATTGACTGTCTCTCATCTGGAGATCAGAGATTTGGGGTTTTATGATACCAATCATGTTTAATTGTATGCACTTTAAAACCCATTTAATTGCTTGTATTTTGGTGTATTTTAGACCCTCGGGTTAATAAGTCACAGTGTTTTTCTGTCTCTGGCAGTACTTTACCTGTTCCCGGCAGTCACACGTTTGCTGGCGTGTCTGCGTCCGTCCCTGCTCCGTCTCCTGCTCCGCGTGCTCACTCCGAGGTGCTGCAGTACCGAGACTGGACACCAGGGGGTCAGGGGTCAGCCAGGGGTCAGGAGGTCAGGGAGAGGACAGCCGAGGAGACGCTGAAGCTGCGGCAGACTTTAGTGCAGATCTTCCCAGACCAGGAGAGCGTGATTATCATGATCCTGCAGTGCCACCCGAACATCAGGAACATCAACCAGCTCACAGACCTCCTCCTGGAGCAGCAGGAGTAAAGCCACAACAAATGCTTTCAGTTCTGAACAGAATTTCTATATTCAACAAGCGTGCATGAGACGCGCTGCAACTTCAGAAAACACACGCAAGTAGAAAGAGCACCAGCTGATTAAGAGAACATCTTTGACAGCACAAATACAGAAACACACGAACAACAACACACTGCAAAGAAGTGCATTGACCACAAAATATGATTTTATTATATTATTATAATAAAGTAGTTATCATGTATTGATAAACACAGATGTACAAATACCATGGCTGGTGGGCTTAATTGTTATTATTGGCCTAAATACTGCATATATATATATAATTGTGTAATATTTCACCAGCATACAGTATTTAGGCCAATGACAATAATAATAAGGATGAATTGTATGATCAGGACGTTAACATCGCTCCACATCAGATGTAGTCTGTGCTGTCTGTAAGTTGTGAGTACGGAGGTGGAGAACAAACTGATGGAGGTGTTTGTTTTTGTTTTGCAGCTCTCTCAGCCAGCATGTGTTGTATTCATTGAAACCTTTAATTATTTTAATACAGTTGTGCTTTTAGGAGATTTGAAATATTGACACGACGTTCCGTTGATGCTATTTATTTTCACACGCTCCTTTTTTTAATGCAAGGATAGAGACCAAATTACCCAAACAATCTGTTTTAATAAGTTCAGGTTTTCATGTTTTTCTTTCAGGGATGATGATGATGGACATTAATGAGCAACATTGCTATAACCTGTAATGTTTACATTTAGAATTTTTTATACAGATGTTTATTAATGTGTTTTACACAGCTTCATAAATCAGCAGGTGTAGCAGGTAAACTAACAAGCAGTCATTTTTGAATTGATTTGTTTTTAATATTACAAACAAACTGAATAAATGGTGTGATACTGATACCTTCTCACGCATAGCATGTGTCACGGGTGAAGAATCACACGACACGGAGAGCTCAATATAAATACCCCGGAGGGTGGAGGCGGTGCTCTCTTCCTGGAGCTGCTCTGGTGCTCCGTGTTCTTGAAGAGGAAGTGTACACTATCTGTTCTTGAACTGCTACTCGGACTGTTGGACAGAACAGTCTGTGCTTCTTAGCCTTATCTTTTTCTTTTCTCTTTTTGTTGTGCTTCCTCAACTTTATGCAGCTGACGCATCCCTCGTTCATTTAGATCACTAAACATCTTCTTTTTCTTCGCTCTATCTCTGACCTTCACTCGGGGGTGTCAGACGAGTTTCTGCACAGTTTAGATTCAACCCCAGTTAAAGTTCTTCATTAGAGCACTTGAAGGTATGTGTGTTGGACCTGATCTCTGCATGTCTGAGTTTGACCCCTGCATCCCAGCATGGTTAGTGTTTAATGGAGCTATGATGGAGACATCTGTCTTTAAATGTCATAAAATGTAATTCATTAAACAGTGAGTGAGTGATGAGTAACTGAAGAAGAGAGTGATATCGATTAGCCTATTACAGTGATTGATTTTGCACATCCTCTCTTTCAAACAGGAAGCAGAACCACTCCTTAACATCCCTTACCACCACACCACAGTAAACGTGTTACGAGGGGGTAAATTTTAGCTCTCCCATATAGTCAAGCTTCACACCCAGCATACATGCATCCAACCTGAAATTCTTCGTGTTAATAAATCAGTTTTCTCTTTCTATTTTGCAAGACAGGGTGGTTGGTTTGAGCTTTACGATCCCTGTAACAAGCAACATGTGATCTAATTTCAGAAGGAGTGAATTCTATTATTATTATATTATTGTATTACGAGGAAGCGTGAACTCATGAACTAAACAATGTAAAGGAATGTCAGTTCTAGTCTGTTTTTGTTCTCGGTGGCCACAAGGCTTAAATGATGTCACTTCTGCTGAATCAGTTAATATTTACAACAACAACTAACACACAATGTTTTCAGATAAATGAGATGAGTCTTATGTAACAGAATACTCTTTTGATTGCAAATGCTATTAGTCAACACGGACATGTGAAACTGGCTATGTTCTAATGTAGTAAAGATAAAACAAATACTATGTTACTCTTATTGTGAATTTTAGTAACCAACTATATTGTCATACTAACAAAAGAATGTAAACAATTAAAAAGGTGCTACATCAGTTGAGGCTCATGTCTGAGGAAGAGTGCGTAGAGAAGATGAAGTTTGCATGGAGCTTGGACATGAGGGGCTAGGACAGTTGAACCCTGGATATCTGCGTAGAAGTTCTCATGAGCTGTGATTGGAAGCTTACATTACCCAAGCGCCAGGTGCAGACTATCAAAGACATCCAGATTACCAAATCACTTCAGAACAAAGGGAAGCCCTATACTTTTTTGCAGAGAAGGCAACTTGTCAGCAGATCCTATGAGGTAATGCACAGGGAGGATGAGGAGATGGTGAGGTACGGCCAGCCATGCATAGCAAATGAAGTAAAGGCGAGAGAAGATAAGGATGACCAACCAATCAGACATTAAAACCAAATATAGATGATAAGATAAGGGTGGCTGGCCAATCAGCATCACGAGAGAAGGTAATGGTGTTGTAGCGGACAATTTATATTGGTCATTTTAATCCATATTAACCCATTTGATTCTTTAGAAATGATTTCTATATAAACTCTATGAGGTGGTTGTGCTGAAGTGTGCTTGTGTGCCAAGGGTTATGGGACCTGGATTAGGGAGACATTAGAGTGGTTACTCCTAGGTGAAGTGATGTATAGTGGGGAGTGGTACCAGACACCTACGATG
>JAUCNO010001819.1:117869-138349 GCA_032353835.1 Enteromius viviparus
GATTCAGAGCGTGTCACGCATGAAGGCGTTCCCCATAGCGTCTTCGGACGCAGTGTGAGTTCCCGGAAAAGAACAAAACAAAGACATTCGGCCCCAGAACACACATTTCAGAGTAGAATTACTGGTTATAGCATTATTTTGATTTACTTTGATTTGATTGACTTTTTTAATCCCAAAGGGTCCCAAAGGGTCAAAGCGTGATTTCGGGCATTTGATGGCGATTTCACAAAACCTGTCGGCGAGTCAAAATCGTGGCTAAAATCATGCAGTCTGAACTCGGCTTTAAGGTGGTCTTCAAAGGATGTGACATCTACCAAGTTTCTGCCGCATAGCTTGCTGTTGGTATGAGATGCTGCTGAATAGATGCGTAGTATTGATGGAAAATGTTGTGGCTGTCCAGTCGGTCTTGAGTCTTTGGAAGAATGCTGAAGCTTTGGCAATCCGGCTGGTAAACAACATGTTTCCTGAATATCTACAAACATATTATGTAAAAAAAACTTACATAACAGCGCCTTAAAGGCTCGCAGCAGACGGCTGCACATTTTACAGATTTAATAAAACGGTAAATGTTGTTTCTTTGTGTGTAGCCTATTTATTTTTTCTCAGTACTGGCTAATTTTAATCTGATTCAGGATCATCTACTGTATGTATTTAATATTAAAAAATTGTATAATTAACAGTATACCATTACATGTTATGCTGGAAAGCTGGAACAGAACAGAACAGTTCCTCTTATCAAAGGAACCACAACATGACCCAACAACAACCTGCTGCAACAGTCTAAACGTTTACATGTGTTAAAAAATCACAACGCACACACAAAAGAGAATATATACATGGCTTTTATCTTTATGTCACATACACACACAAACACGTGTGTGTGTTAATGTGTTTGTGTGTATATATATATACATATCATCTCATCTCATCTATCCCATAATCTGGCTGACTGTCTGGGGCACCACTGAAGTCCTTGCAACCAGCTCTCTCCATCTCTCTTTGTCCTCTGCCGCTCGTAGTGTGTCGCTCAAACTTTGTCCAGTCCATTCGGAAATGTTATCTTCCCACCTCTTCTTCTGTCTGCCTCTCTTCCTTCCTCCGGGCACTGTGCCTTGTAGAATTGTCTTTGATAGATAAATATATATATATACATATACATATATATATATATATATATATATAGATTAGTAGATTTCAAATTTGTACATTAATATAGTACATATATTAGTGCTGTCAAATAATTAATGAAATGAAATAAAAGTTTTTGTTTGCATGTGTGTTATGTATGATCTGCAAAATAACAATTAAACAAATCTGCAAATGGGGTAAGCAAGAATAAAGTTTCAAACAGAAAACAAGATAATCATTTAATGTAAGAAAATTCTTTTTTATTTTTTTGCAGTGTAACAAAACCTCTAAAATATTTTTAGGCTGGTGTCCCTCAGTGTAAATGACTGCACAATGCATCAGATTTAATAGTAAAAAAATAGTCAAAGGTTGCTTTTTAATTTGAAAAACCGTCATTCTGATCCATGTTATCCATTTTAATGTGACTGCACAAAGCAGAGCGGTTTTCGACATATGATTCTCTACCATTTGTATTTGTTCTCTGAAATCCCTTTTAAATCCTAGGCCTTTGTCTATTTACAATCTCTTCACCAAATTACACAAGGTCCCGTGAACACACACTTCACACAGCCCTTGCAACACTTCTGATGACTGCTAGCTGACATGCAGCTGCTAAATGACTTATAGTTAATTTAATGTCCAAATGGACTGTCACTGAATCATTCATTCGACTGATTTGTTCAAACGGCTGATTCATTCGGGAACAAAACAAGTCCCTGCATCTTAATGTGCATACCACCCACCGTTTCTGCCCTGAATAGGATTGAAAATCACTAATATCACATAGAATTTATGATGGATAGTACGCACACCAGGAGTCAGATGGTGACTGTCTTTTGGATTGATTCAATAGATTTGTTTAAAAATGCAGATGTGATACATTTGAGTATTGAATACCAGTTAAATTTATGCGGTACATTTTATTTAAATCCATTTTATAAAACGTATATATTTTCTATTATTGGTAAATAGTGTTTCATTTCGTATTTGTACTTTTATTAAATTATTATTTTTTGCTTGGCATACCTGCATGATGACGTCATCGCACGCTTCGGTATGTTGTGCGTCCGTAATGTGTGTTGAAAGCAGTTCATTTTATTTCACTTATAGTGCGCCATGTGTTTATCAGGCTTGAGCACATGGTTAGCATGGGTACCTCGTGATTAGCCCAAAAGCTGCTGTATGCAGAGAAAGAAAAACTAAATGTTTTTCCAGGGGCAAAAAACTAAATGTCCTGCCTTATGTTTGTTCCAGCCAACTCAGCAGCTGATTTCACCAGAGGAGGAACCAAGTCATTCCTTTCAAGACACAAGCAAGTCTTGTCAAGAGAGGGTGCTTGAGGACCTGCCCCTTTCCTCCTGGATGCCTCAAGTGCCCTGTTCTTGGGGTTTCTTTTTTTTTTTTAATGTGTATGTGTGTATGGATCCCTGTCTTTGCCCCACAACAATAAAACCTAACTATTAATCTCAATTTTGCTAAATTAAAGGATCTGGCTCGCATCAGTCACATGACTGCCATTAACCAATGCTTGCTTGAGGGTAGAGCACACTCGTTATGAGCCGGTACGGACTTATGCACCCCGTGCATCATGGGTATTTATGTAGAGTTTCATTTTGGTGTCATTTAAGCAAGGCAGTTGGGATTTTGTTTTAGTTATGTTATGTATTTTTATGTTCAATTAAGTTTGGGTGAGTTTGGTTCATTTGCAGCCATTTTATAAAAACGTTTTAAGGGTTACCATCACGGAGAGAGATGTGTAGAGGAGTGACTTGTTGCTATTGCAATGCAATTACGTCATTGGGCAGTTTGACTCTTATGATTTGGCTGATTAAGTGATGTGCTTATACAGTTAATATAGGCTGATGAATTCCTAAGAAGAGATGAACTAAGGAATCAATAAGTGACTTTCTATTGGCTTAGTAATTGCCTTTATTTGTAACGTAGGGCACCCGCCCCTCTGAGCGTCTCTGCTCGACCCTGCATGCCATACAGGTGTGCATCTTAATACAACAAATAAAGGCACTGACATGTTTTCAGATCAGTCAGTGCAAGTGTTTTTTAGTAGAAGCAGCTCATATTTACATTTAGTTTAGGACTAGGTTCAAGCCTTGTCTGTGTAAGCGGGTATAAATATACAGACAGTATAAAGCTCAAGTCATTCTTCATGGGTTTAGATCTCTTTGATGTCTTGTTTAAACACTAGAGGGAGTGATGCCTTGCTGACGTGATGTTTTCCGCTCTTTCATCCCTCAGCTCTTCATGCAGACACCGATCAAACTCCACCTGGACATATCGGTTCCCGGAACAGAAGACGTCTCGTGGGAAGTATCAGATCCTTGTTAAAGCAAAAGAATAAACCACATATCACAGCAATGCATCGAGGATTATTATTTATTATGATTTTTAAATTTACCCAAACTTCAACAAACAACTTCTATTTCTCCGTCTTCAGTTCCTTTCTCTGCATCCTAAATGTAAATGTGTGTTAAGATCTAGTTTGACCCTCTAGCAGTTAACCAAGCTCTAGACTTGCTTTTTAGATTCAACTTTGACAATCATATGTAATCTAAAGAGTTATGACCAGTCTTTAAGAAAAAAAACAAACAAAATAGATGACTAACTCTAAAGACTAAGCAGTTCACACGAGCAGCTGCTGGAAACATGATTCACGAGTGCAAATGTTGCCTATAAACCTCGACATTAGTTTATATTAAGATGAATGATCTCTGTGTTTTCTTTGTCCATGAAATGAACATCAGTGGGGTTCATTGTTCTTTGATTCCCAACGATTTTCAAAAGATCTTCTTCCATGTTCTTTTGTGAAGAAAGAAACTGGTACAGTTTGAATGAAGTGATTTCTTTATGTAGTGTATGTGTATTATTGTATTACCATCATTATGTAATGTTAGACACATAGAAATGTATTTATAAGCAAAATAATAATTTATAAGGCCTGTGTTCATAATGTTAACTTAACATCATGGTGTTCATCTTGAAATATCAGTGTTAAATCCCAGCAGCAAAGTAATAGTTGGCAAGCAGGCTCTTCAAAATTAATAAATCAGAACCAAAAACAAATCCCAAAACATAGCAATTGAATTGATGTGTTTCCAGCTCTGGTGCCACAAAAGAAATGAATGAAAACAAACTGGAAGCATTTTCAGGTCAGTAATTCTTTTTGTTCAGTCACGTGTGTATATGAATATAATTGCTAATATGATTATGATGACTGTAATGACAGCAGCTGCAGTCACTGATGAAGACAGCAGTGCTCAGTGTTATGAAATATGACGGGGTTCCTCTGGGTTCGGCCCTTGTACCGCCAGTCATCCCATCCGACCGGTTTGTCAAGTTCAAGCGAACAAAAAAATGGAAACACCAACTATTTTGAGAACTCAGTGACGGAGAGAGCGAGCGGAGGACAGCTGACAGAATGGAGGTATGTTGGCTTTCATCTGTTTTTAGAGACAGAAAAGAGCTTGTTTTTAAGAAATAAACAGAAGTTAAACGTGTGTTAAGTGGGACTGTGTGTTGGAGGAGTTTTTATATGAAACCTGATGAAATGGAGAGGTTTACCCTGTTACAGTGAGAATGAAGGAGTGACTCAGGAACATGAGAACAATGTGAGCAGAATAAGATGCTGTATCTTCTCCTCTTATACCCTCAACATCTAAACGGACTCGAAGCAGCGTCTGTAAGGGTACTTTTGTTTTGTTTTTCTAGTAAGGCTTTACTCAAACATTTGGAGGATTAGAATCGCATCTCTCTTATTCATTACACACACTGGACCGAGTCGAGCAATGAAGCAGATCTTTGGTTTTAGGAACTGGACTGGTGTATTGAGTCTTAGGGAGCACATGCAGGCACAGACAGACACAACATAAACAGATCAGGACACGCTGGGGAGCTCTATACGGGTGTTTAATAATAATATGTGCCCAGGATCATCGAGGGTCAGGACAATGTCTGCAAAGTATAGAGACTCTAGAGCATACTTTGTAAAATTACAGCTGTGACCTTAACAGGTCAATCTGACCTGCAAATATTGTGTTGTTGCTTTAAAAATCCTTATAATAATAAATAATACAAATATAAATAATACAAGAATACAAAAAATACAAAAATGATACAAATGTAAAATTAAATGCTAAATTTAAAATGCTGAGTGTAATATTTTAATTATATTAATATATATATGTATCAATTGTTTTTGTATTTTAGGACATTTTTCAGTTTTAAAAAAGTGATATTTTCTGTTTTTTTTATGTAGTATTAATTAAGTATTAATGTTGATGTTTACCTGTTTACTGTACCAACAAAGTACATACTGATAAAATGCATTGTAAATAGTTTACATGAATGCAAATGAGTAGCAGGGCAAAGCCACTATTTTTGTTATTTACATAGGGAAAAAATAACAGCAAACCTTTCAACAAAGTTATCCTAAATCCAAAGTGCGGTCTTGTCTTAGAACAGCTTGATGAACGTTTGGTAGATGTTGACTGATATAGATGTTGCTCAGCTCAGTGATGTTCCATGTTGCTGTTTTGAGGAAGGTTTTATTCTTCAAGTTTAAATTTAACACTAACAGATGTCATTGCAATGACCTTTGGTATGAGTTACAGGGAGAATAAAGGATGAGTTTATGGAAAACAGTGTCATATGAAAATGCCAGATATGCAAATAAACGACAGCGATGCAGAGATGCGCAGACAGAGAGTTTATAACAAATTCATAACACTTTTCTTGCTCGTGTTTGTGCGTGTGGTTTCTCTACATTCTTGAGTTGCATCAGAGCATGACTGCCAGAGAACTGTAGAGAGGTAATGAACAGAAAGACCAGGATGAACCCGGGAGGCCTGGACAAGCCCTCAGCTTTTCTTTGATATGATGAGAGCGGGTTAGATCAGATCCAGCGATAGTAACGTAAATACAGCCCTTTGTTGCTCATTGACTCATGTGCTATTGTAGGAGGCTTTGTGACTCACTTCTTCAGAAGAGAAAAGTGCTCTGATCCCAGATCAGTCTTAAACTCTGGCCTGAGGTTATGACAAATGCTTCTACAGGACATAATTATCTTAATCATCCTTTCTTAGTTGTCCGGGAAAGACAGAAATGGGTAAATTTATTTTACTTTGTTCTCTACCCTACGGGCGTTTTTATTGTTTAAAAAACCTACTAAAAGTATTTTCTGCTCACTAAGGCTGCATTTATTTGATCAAAAATACAGTAAAATTGTAAAATATATTTTTACTATTGAATCATCTGTTTTCGGTGTGAATCTGTGTTAAAGTGTGTTTCTGTGATGTTCAGCATCATTCCTCCAGTCTTCAGAGTCACATGATCTTCAGAAATCAGAATCATATACAGATTTACTGCTGATTATTATCAGTGCTGAACACAGATGTGCTGCTCAATATTTTGAGGAAATTTTTCAGAATTCCCAGATGAACAGAAAGTTCAAAAGAGCAGCATTTATTTGAAATAGAAATGTTTTTTAACGTTATTCATTTCTTTACTGTCACTTTTTTATCAATTTAAACCATCCTTGATGAATAAAAGTATTAAAGTAAAGTTTGACGTAAACTGAACAATCAAAATGGGATTGGAACTGAACTATTATGCTGCTTCAAAGACAGGTGTGTGTGTGTGTGTGTGTGTGTATCCAGTTAATCCTGTTCTCCTAAATTCAATCTGAACGTGACAGAAGTAGGTTTTTGTTAGTTGGTTTTGTAGGTAGACTTTCTATAAATATCCCTGATGTCGCAGTTGTTCTTCTCCTGTTCTTACATGCTTGAGTTTTGTTTAGTTTTTTTCTTAAATATTAAAGCATAAGAACCTTTGTAAGCGGCTGAATACTGAATCAGTCTCTGTTCTTTAGGGAAATGAGTGCATTTGCATGTTTTGTCTGAGAGTGTTTGACCGTTTGGAGTTCAGGTTCCTGTTGTCATTTTGCTAATGTTTTTACAATATCATAAAATAAGGTTTAATTATTAACCAGACGCATTTTCATAAACACTCTTAAGAATAAAGGTATAATCGAGGGTTTTCAGAGTGATGCATGTAAAATAACCTTTTGTATTCTGAATGAAGAACCTTTTGTGAAGATTCTGTTCTTCACAGAACCATCCCTGCTGACTAAATGCTTTATTTTTAAAAGTGTAAAATAACATACAGTGCAAACTCTTGCACTCACTTGGCTGTCAAATGACATGTTTCTCATTGCAAGGCTTCCAAACCCGTCCTGCCGTCACGTAGAGATGTTGTTTTAAGTGACGTCACACTAGATGTTTCAAAGTCTTTAAAATAAAGGTTTTTTTTCAAAGTGACACCATAGAAGAACCGGTTTTTGTTCCCCAAAAACAAACCTTTGATTGAACAATTCTTAAACCCAATAATGAAGATTAGCTGAACCATCTACGATTGATGGTTAATGTAGCATCACGTATTTTGCTCAGCAATGGATGCTCTACAGTGAATGGGTGCCGTCAGAATGAGAGTCCAAACAGCTGATAAAAACATCACAATAACCCACAGTGCTCCAGTCCATCAGTTAATGTCTTAAAAAGACAAAAGCTGCATATTGGGAATAACTGATGAGACACCGAACTCAACTACACTTTGGTCTAAATTTTAAGCCAATATTTATTTTTTGGTAAACTCTTCATTTAAAGTGACAATTGTACATAGTTTGCAGAAAGAGAGAACCGTTTTATCCAATTGAAAGATTCCATGTATGGATCCATCGATGCCAGTAAAGATACCATACAAAAGGTTTTTTATAGTGAAAAGATTCTCTATAAAAAGCTCTTTACACTGGAAATAAATGGTTCCTTTAAGAAGTGATAACTGAAAGGTTCTTTGTGGAACCCAATATGGTTCTATTTTGGTGACATATGAAAACCTATAATACTGTTTATTGATTTTAAGTGCCAGGCGTTTCTTTTTGACATGATGATCTTCTTTACCGTAGTGTCCTTCAAGTAATGGCTAAGACATCTTCCATGCTTCGAGAGAAACTGAGCTTCTCTACATGGATCTACTGAAGAGCTTGAGGAGCTTTGAAAACATTGGTCTTAAACCCTCAAAATTGATCTAATCTGGACAATGGACTATTCAAGCCCTCCTTAGCAGACTTTATTTATCTTACTGAACAGAAATCGTTAAAAGAAGCACAAACGAAACCCCAAGGACGGGCATGTTGGACAACTCCAAGGTGTCCATCGAGCTGGGAGTCGCCAGGCTCGGGAACGTCACCGAGCCTCAGAAACCACGAACGTCATTGAGGGCTGAGAACCGTCTCAGCGAGTCCCCCGGATCCTTCAGCAGCAGCGCCCCCAATCCCGAGGAACACCACAATCACAGCGGAAATGGACTCAACAATAGCACTTCTTCTCAGAACGTCCCAGGCACATCCACAGAGTGGGCTGAACCAAACACCACTAATAGGAGACACAGTTTGGCGACGTTATCTGAGACCTCGAGGGCTTCCTCTGCTGTCACGGAGGTGTCTCAGAGCTCTCGCAGCAGGTTCATCGTGGATGATGACCCGAGAGAGTCCAGCCAGTCTTCCAGCTGTTTCCGTTCAGTGAACATGGTGTTTCTGCGCTGTCTGGAGGAGACACCGCTGCTGGTGTCCGGACTCGTGCTGGCCATCCTCTTCTGTGTGACCATTATCATCATCATCCCCTCCACCGGCTGGGTGAGTGCCATACTCATCTTGTGATTAAGGAGATCACTATATGGAACAGTTTACACAAAATTGAAAATGTGCTCCTCCTCAGGCTTTCCAAGATTAGGATGAGTTTGTTTCTTCATCAGGTTTGTAGAAATGTGTCTCTGCATTAGTGTCTCAGCAATGGATGTGAACGGGTGCCGTCCAAACAGCTGATAAACACATCATAATAATCCACAGCACTCCAGTTCATCAGTTAGCATCTGGAGATCAAACTAATCCAGGATTAGCAGTGGTTGAAGTTAGAAACGTCTTAATGCTGGATTTGTTTAATCTGTTTTCTTCTCAAGAACTGTTGGACTGGAGTGCTGTGGATTATTTTGATGTGTTTATCAGCTATTCTGACACACATCTCTCCAGATCTGATGAAGAAACAAACTCCTGGCCTGAGGATTACCAAATCCTAATTGCTGAACACTTCCTTTAATCTGGATTTTCCGGCAGGTGTGTGTAACGCTTGAAAGACCTTTCTAATGTCGATAATGTAAAGTGTGTTTCTCTCACGTATCCAGAGTCTCGTCGTTCACGTGGCAGCGTTTTCAGTGGTGTGTGTGGTGGTGTGTGTTTGTGTGTTTCTGCTGCTGTGTTTGCCATGTCTGCCGGTGCTCCGGCGAGGAAAAACACCTCTGGCAATCTTCATCTGGTCCATGCTCTTCATCATCGCCTTCGTCTTCGTCTTCACCGGAGGTGTGGTCACAGCCTGGGAGCAGGTCAGCTGAGGACACCCTTAGATCAGATCACCACCAGTGTAGACTCATTTACATTTTATTTGAACCAGAAACCTGCTTTCTGCAAGTACAGAGACCTTGAAGATAAAGTAAATACCTCATTGGAAGTATTTTTAGCCGAGGTTTCTGGACAAGGAAAAGTCATGTCAATTATTCAAATGTAATCTAATACCAGAAATTATAATGTTTTTTTCTGGTTATGCAAAGCTGACAAATATAACAACATATCCATAATATCTATATCTATTCTAAACATCCTTCATCCTAATCCAGGAAATCAGGAAACTCAAAAAATTGGAGGATTCCTAAAGAAGCATGACATTTATAAATGAATAATAATAATTTTCTTTTTTTAAATTGTAATTTTAAATTGTTATTTATTTTAATTATTGAATTAAATGTAGTAAATATAGACTAATGTAGTAGTCTATAATAACTGCTTTGGCTGTGATGTTTTTTATATTTTTATTTTTCAGGTGGCGTTCTTCCTCTTTATATCTCTGTCCGTTTATACGGTTCTTCCTCTCCCGCTCTCATGGGCTCTGAGCTTCGGCATCGGAACCAGCGTTTGTCACATCGTCGTCATCAGTGTGTATGTGTCTGTCACCAGTCCACAGACACGAGACCTGGCCGTGCAGGTAACACTCACACACACACACAATAACTTTGAAGCAGAATTTTGGATTAGTTGAGACAACTTGAACAAGGAGATGTGTCAAGAAATGTCTGTTGGACAAGCTGAGATGCAAGCAGCTATGATCAGATCATCAGGATGGAATGAGAGGCAGAGCTAAGTGCCATCAGCAGAGCAGTGATATGAAAAGCCATGTTTCTGGATGACAGAACCAAGTGATACCATGTGGACAGAGAAGAGAAGTGGTCCAAGAACCGAGCCTTGAGGCACCCCAGTAGCTAGATGACAGCTTGAAGGACCTATCTAAGAGATTAGAATCAAACCTCTGTAGTGTGGTTCCCAGGATGCTCTTTTTGACAGGAGAATCTGGTGGTTGATCGTATAAAAAGCAGTGGACAGATCCAATGAAATAATTATTGAAGATCTGGAGTCTGCTTTTACCAGTCTTTACCCTTTGACAACTGAGAGCAAGGCAGTTCGGTTGAATGGAGGTGGTTGACTTGGTTGAACACTGCTCATTCAGGTGTTTTTAAAATGAAAGGTAGACATTAAAATGGTCTATAGTTCCCTAAAAGAGTTAAGTTAAGAGTGGTTTTCTTAAGAAGCCTGTCTAAATGCTGAGGGAGAAACACCAGTGTGAAGGGATGACTCAATGAAGTGAGAGAGTGCCGGTACAAATGCAAGAGAAATGCCTTAAAGAAGATGAGATGGCATAGAATTAAGCAGTTAAGTAGTAGGATGATTAGAAAGGATAAGTTTGGAGATTTCTGTCTCAGAGAGTGGAGAGAAGGATGTAAATGAGTGTGTGTTGACTGGCAACACACAAAAACAAAAAAAAACACACCATAATTGATGGCTGGTTAGAGGAAATGTTATATGCAAACTATAACCGTCAACTGATGCCAGATGATTTTCCTGCCTCTGCATGTATTCAAAACCTCTGTGTGTGTGTGTGACAGCTGGTGGCGAACGCTGTGCTGTTCATGTGTGTGAATGGAATAGGAGTGTTTCACCTGTGGCATACTGAACACGCTCACAGGAAGTCCAGCAAAAAGCGTGAGGACTTCAGCAGAAACCGTGCCACTCAGGCCAAGCAGAAACGTGACCAGGTACAGATCTCGACTTCATTCAGAGCACAGAGTGTATACACACACACACAAACACTCATAGACACACACACACACACATAGGCATGAGCGTGTGTCTCTGCAGCGGTTCTGAGTGCTGCTTTAGGCTTGGAATGAAGCTGAAGTGTTAATAAAAATAAAAGTAATGATATTACTCTGGTGTGCAGGAGCATCTGTTGCTGTCCGTGCTGCCGCGGAAAATCGCCTTGGAGCTGAAGATAGAGATCGTAAAGCGTTTGACAGCTTCGTGCAGCGCTGAAGAGAACAAACCTAACTTCCACAGTCTCTACGTACACCAGCACACAGACGTCAGGTCAACACACACAGAAAAACACGTGATAGAAATACACTCATTAATAAACACACAAACACACTATCATGCAAAACAGAATACACAGAAACACACAGGCTGTTTTTCTGCCTGAAGCCCAGTGATTGTAGTTTATTAGTGATATCTGGTCTCTGCAGTATCCTGTACGCTGATATCGTGGGCTTCACGCACCTGTCCAGCACCTGCACACCTGAGGAGCTTGTAGCCGTCCTCAACAAACTCTTCGGCCGCTTCGATTACATCGCTAAGGTGCGGTATCTGCCTCTCTGCTGCTGTCTGTGTTCTCTGGTGTTTGAGGACTCAACTCTCTCTCTCTTCTGGCTTCTCTCTGCAGAAGAATGGCTGTCTGCGTATTAAAATCCTGGGTGACTGTTATTACTGTGTGTCCGGTCTTCCTGACCCTATCCCTCATCACGCTCCAAACTGTGTTCAGATGGGGCTGGACATGTGCACGGCCATCAAGTGAGTCCATCATCCACTGTCGAATCATAGCGTCATCTACACACTGATCGTTTTTTGCTTTAGTTACAGTTTTTGCAATGTGTTGTAATTGTGCGTATTGCAATTTTTTTATTATTATTATGAAATTGCTAATCATACTTTTAAATTATTGTTTTATCATTTTCATGCAGTTTATTCCTAATATAGTTTAAATACTTTTTTAATTAACTTCTCATATTCTGTTTCCACTACACATTTTTATTAATTTATAACAAATTTTTAATGTTGTGCTAATTTTTATATTTATATTTAATATAACTAATATTTTTATTTATTTTCTAATTGTTTTAATTTAAAAGTATTTTATTTTATAAATTTTTGTTTATATTTTTATTTAATTTAATTTTGTTATGTATTTGATCATAAACTATTTTTGTGTGTTTTTTATTATAAATAAATATATTTTATATATACATAACATACACATTCATGTGTTTGTATTTATATATCATTCATATATATACACAGCACACACTCATTATTTTGCTTGCGATTAATCACGATTAATCATTGGACAGCACTAAGTTGTATTTATTATTTTAAGTTTATTAGTTTATTTTTACCAAATGTCACCATGGTAACTTTCTGAAATAAAATAAGTTTGATATCTTTAAATGGGTCATATGATGCAATTTCAAGTGTTTCTTTATCTGTGGAGTGAAGAGATAAGATGCCCGAAGTTGCAAAGGTTCAAGTTTTAAAACCAAAGAGATAATCTTTATAAAAGTTATGATTTGTCTACTTTCTCCAAAAACGACTCGTTTAAACACGCTGGCTGTGCACAGAGACGAGACAGTGAGGCAATTCTTTTTTTTCTGTTTTTGACGGTTTTCATGACCTGTGACCCCTGCAGTAAGCTGCGGGAGGCAACAGATGTGAACATCAACATGCGTGTGGGTGTTCACACGGGGAACGTTCTGTGTGGCGTGATTGGCCTTCAGAAGTGGCAGTACGACGTTTGGTCAGATGACGTGACTCTAGCCAATCACATGGAGTCTGGAGGAGTGGCTGGGTACAATGCTCATATCTGATTACTGCACTTTTATCTGTGGTGATGATGATGATGATGGTGGTGGTGGTGATTATGATGATGGTGATTGATGATGATGATGGTAATGATGGTGGTGGGGGTAATGATTATGGTAATGATGGTGATGATAATGGTGGGGGTAATGATGGTGATGATGATGGTGGTAATTATGATGATGGTAATGATGGTGATGACGGTGGTGATGGTGATGATGATCGGGGTGATTATGATGATGGTAATGATGGTGATGATGGTGGTGGTGGTGGTGATGATGATGGTGGTGATTATGATGATGTTGATGATGGTTCTTCACAGGAGGGTTCACATCACGGAGGAGACCTTTGTTCACTTGGGCGGGAAATATCAGGTCGAGGAAGGAAATGGCGGGAGTCGCGATCCTTTGCTGAAGGGAAGGAAAACATACCTGGTGATTGATCCTAATACAGAAAACTATGATACAACACCTCAGGTGATCATCAGTAATCATTATTGACATAGAAATAGAAAGAAAAAGGAGAAATAAATATATTTCATAGGATCCCATGACACATAGCTGATCAATAGTCATTATAATGTCTAAAAAGTTACATTTTTGACAATACTCAGCATCATTCCTCCAGTCTTCAGTGTCACATGATCTTCCAAAATCATAATAATATACTGATTTACTAATCAACAAACACTTCTGATTATTATCAATGCTGAAGACAGTCATGCTGTGCAATACTGTTTGGTGTATTTTATTTTTCAGGATTAACAGATGAACAGAAAGCATATATTTTTATATATAATTTTATATTTAATATAATAACTTTCTTGATCATCCCTTTTTATCAGTGTAATGTGTCCTTGATGAACTGAATTATTGATGTGTCTCTGCTTGTTTTTGTGTATCTCAGACTAATGAGCTGACGGTAGAGAACAAACTGTTGAATCGTCCAAAGCTACGCGCGTCAGTTCGGATGTCACAGTACCTGCAGTCCTGGAAAACCGTCAAACCGTTTTCTGGACTCAACCAACCAGAGGCTTCGCTCGCAGCCCCGCCCACTGCTGACAGCAGCACCAACCAATCACAGCCAGTCACGGTTAGTGTCAAATCATGATCACCGTCCAATCATATACTGAAAACATAAATGCAGCATATTAATTCCTGCCATGCCTTTATTTTGTCATCAGCAGGAGCTCCCAGAGAGCAATACTCCAAGGTGAAAATGAAAGGTTTATTCATTCGCTTCAGTGGTATCAAAGTATAAAGGCTTACTATTGAACACTACCAGGATTCACCAAGAAGAGACCAGAGTTGACTTTCACTCACTTTGTTTTGAATGTTTAGATAAATACTGTAATTTTCATTTGTGTGTTTTCTTAGACATTCACAAGTTGTGGAAAACGGACTGATGGACTCATTAGACTCTGTGGAAAATAAAAGGTTGAGCAAACAATTCATGAATCTATGGTCTTCACTGTGAATGAGTCATCAAATTAATGTTTGATTTAATATAATCTTTTCATTATTTAGAAAACGTGCAAAGCTGAACAGTGTGACACTATTATTCAACAATGTGAAGCTGGAGAAACAGGTGTGAATTATTTATTCATTTAGAATAATGTGTTTTTGCATTGTTTTTGACTTGTGCTCTTATTTTCTGACTGTGTGTCTATGTTTGTGTCAGTATTCATTTAGTGAAGTCCAGGGGCTTCATCTCTCTGTCATATGTTTGGCCTTCATCTTCATCTCTGTGTTTGTGGTTCAGATGCTGACCTCGCAAAAGTGAGTAAATGTGTCCATTTAATAATTCAAAAATTAAACTGAAACACCTACTAAAACTTTTGTTTAGCTGTATGTTATGATAATAAAAATTCTGGATATATTAACATTGTATTAATTATATTATAACTATTATTGTAATAAAAATGATTAAACTTCACATTTCTGAGGAGTTGATGATTAAAGGGGTACAACAGAGCATTCTGCACGGACACCTGGAGGTGCCCCAGGTGCCTCGCCGTTTTATGGGAAGGACGCGAGTGAAGCCATCTCGCGAGCGAGAGGCGGAACCTCAACGTAGCCATGGTCATACCCTTACAATGAACGCATAGACCATCCACAAAATGCACCCAGAAACGTACGATCGGTTCGGCATTCCGGAGAACGCGTCACCAACCGGGGGGAAATTCGCTCTTTCTCCCGGTTGCCCAGCGAAGACCTAACGCGGCAACTCCGTGCACTCAAAAAGGTCTTTTGTTCGCTGGATTCGCAAGATGACTGGCACATCCAGCCTTTAGAAAGGCTACCAGACTGCGGGATCCGCTGACAGCTGCCCAGATAAAACGCTGTCAGACGAGAGAGCAGGAAAGCAGGACTCTTCCTTGTATCGGTCTCCAAACTCGCAGAGGGGGTCTCCTGAAATAGCTCAGATTGGCTTCGGCTCTGAAGCGAAAGTCTGCTCGTGCCCTCTTATACTCACTCAGTGATGAGGTGCACCTGAGCGCAATCAAGTGCACGCCAATATTCATTGGCCTTTTGTATAAAGCTCAAAGGCTATTGGTCTCTCTGGCGAGTTCCCATATGTAACGTCGAAGTGATTTGACTGAAACGGAAACACCCTTTTTTATCTCTCTTTTTCATCTGATTTTACAAATACATTGTATTATCAGCTGCTCCACTTGTCATACATATATTTTTTTAATATTAAATGATTAAAACATTTTGTCTTTTTAAATATCCTGACAGGAAACAATCTGCAGCTTTTTTTTTATCTGTATTTTTGACGACGGTCAGTTTACAGTAATAAGATTTTACCACAATGCACATTGCCTGTTATTTAGTTCATCACACACCCACACATTTTCTTTGTGTGCATACAGGAACTTTGCGCTGGCTGTGTCATACGGTGCCACCTTCCCTGTCCAAATACTGATTGTGCTTGTGGTCTTCACTAAATACCTCAAGGTGTGACTCCATTTCTTGTTTATGTGTGTATTTTATGACGGGTGTGGCTTTTTAAATGGTTAGTGCTTACTACTTTAAAGAATGTGTCAATAAAAAGAACTAGAGGATGTTTTATACTTATCCTAGGTTGTGTGTTGTGCTAATGTTGTGTTATGTGTTTGTGTGTCAGCACTTGCGCTCCAAGTATCCTCGCAGCATCCTCTGGGTCTCAGCGCTGTTTGAGAGTGCAGTCACCAGGGCAGCGATACGACTGCTGCTGGTGCTTCTCTGTCTGCTCATCATGCTGCTCATGGCAGTGCTCAACATAGTGAGTCAACATCTCCTTACTGAGACACACCTGCACAGACATCAACTCCTGAACGACAGGACTGTTCATGATCAGACAAAAGAGACAAAGCAGCCAAACCGTCAGATTATTCACCACACAAAGATGCCTGTAAAGTGGCATGTTCTGTCAAACAAAAGAAAGAAAACAATCAAAATACATGTTTAAGTCTTCATTATAATGCTCTGCATCTATTGTGATAAATATTTCTATACATATATGGAGGTTTCCTCAAAATGAGTTTTATCTCTACTTCAGTTGCACTTACAGATACTATAATTTACAGTTTCATTGCTCTCTAGAGACTGAAGATTTTTACTGAGGGGTTTGTTCATATCATTCACAAGAGTTTTGTTGTTACATTTTATCTATTTGCATCAGTAAATTTTAAAAACAATATGTTTTTATTGGCAATTTTCTCTAAATGAGTTTGTTTCTCACTTCAGCAGCACGGACAGATACAAGAAGTTTTATTCCTCTCTAGATACTGAAGGTTTTTACTGAGGGGTTGTTGATATATCATTTACCTGCTTTTTATTGCACTTCATATATTTGCGTCTGTAGATATCACATATAATACATATCTCTAAAGGCGGTTTTCATAAACTGAGTTTTTTCTCCACTTCAGCAGCACTTACAGACACCAAACTTAACAGTTTTATTCTTCTCTATATTCTGAAGGTTTTTACTGTGGGATTTGTTGATATGTTTTTCACCTGAACTTGTACAACAAGTTTATTTACAAAACATGGCAACAATATGTTTCTTTGCTTTTCACTTTTTAAGTTTTTTATGTGATAACAATCCCCTCTAGAAAAACCTTGAGTTCTAATATGTTTACAAATCAAACAAGAACTTTGAACCTGACTTTATACACTTAACGTTTGGTGTAACATTTAAAAAAAAAAAAAAACGGTAATCAGTTTAGAATTCATATTAGAATTCATAATACTAGAATATTAGTTATTATTAGTTCTACTAAAGCACATCTTAATGCTTAGTTCTACTTGACCTTATTCTACATCTCTAATTCTGCCCAATACCTAAACTTAACTACCGCACTAATTATTAATAAGAAGCAAATTAGAAGTTGAGGTAAAAGTGTTACCTTTTATGAAATTTTACCAAACAATTATTGTTTTTTATTTTATTTTTTTTGGCAATTCTTAATGCAGTCAATCAGCTGGGAAAGTTTTACAACTATTTACAAGACAATTGATTAATAGTCACCTGGGGTTTCTTGCCTTAAAAGTTGATAGACGTTTGGTCAGTTTTTCCTGATGAGGTTCTGTGAAATAGTTTGTGTTTCTAAATGTCTGTCTGTATAAAATGTCTATGTGTTTATCTGTACAAAGTCTTAAACTCCATCTGTTTGTTTTGTAGGTTTTTATCCCAGGTGATGAGTGTTTAAATGTTTCCCACAATGCAACAGTGCTGAACACTCTCAATCTCTACACTGTCCCGGTGAGTTTTAGCTTATGTTATAAATGTTGAATAGGTGTGATCATTTACATCAGTGCTGACGTCATATTGATCATAAGTGTGTGTGTGTGTGTATGTGTGTGTGTGCAGTATTATCTGTACTGCTGTCTGCTGGCGATGTTGGGTGTGATTGTGTTTGTGCGTGTGAGTTTGTCTGTTAAAGTCTTCCTCCTGACCCTCGCTGTGGTGGTCTATCTGGCGCTCTTTCTGCACGTTTATGCGCCGCGGTCCGACTGCTACATCAGACAGCTCTACAGCGACAACAGCACGTAAGAGCCAGACACACACACACCTCTTTCTGTAGGACAGCTGCCATCATTCTGATTGATATATATTGCATTTTATATCCAGTGTCTGTAATGAGTGTAAAATACATCTTTGCTTTGAAACAAAGTGAGCCAAAAACCTACTTGAGCTGGAATAGTGTCTCAGTGATATTTAGCAAAGTAATTATTTTTTATTGTTCTAACATTTTTATTATTGTTATTTTTATAACATATAATAACAATACAAACGTTGTTATTACTATTATTAATTTTAAAGTACATTATTATTTTAAAAATATTGTTATTGTTATTATTGTATTATTATTATTATTATATTAAAATATTATATTATCATTTTAACTTGCATAACATTTACATTTAGTAATTTTGCAGCATTTAGTAATCTTTTGATGAAAGATTATGAAGACAAACGTTTATTTTCTTTATTATTATGTCACTGATTCATCATTCATAATACAAGCAAAAACATGAATTAAGGAAGTAAATAAAGTATGTATTCGTATGTAAGTACTGATTTTGTGACTTTAGTGTGTTTAAGTTTAGGTACAGATGCTGTTTCTTTGTTACCTAGCGTTTAAACTCGAACATGTGTCCAGAAACCCAGTGATTGTTGTTAAAGTGAGTAAATTTAGTGAAAATTTATATGTCTTTGATATCTCACTGTGTGTTTTAGACCGGGAGTCCTTAAGGAGCCCAAGATCATGTCCGGCATTTGGCTGGTCATTTTCTACTTGATTTCCCTTATTCTCGTGCGACAGGTAAGTGTGTGTGTGTGTGTGTGTCAGAGAGAGAGAACACATATTTGTTAATGAATTTATTTTAGTTATATTATGTATTCAGTAAAAGGGAAGTGATCTGCTTCAGATGATTAACTACTTCTGGAAACACAGTATCTTTTGTCTTTGAATAAAGCTGCTTCCTTCAACGGTCGGGAACCTTGGGTTTTACAGCAACTGATTCATACATTATGATAATAACGTTAGTTGAGTTTAAAAGCTTAAATAAGTTAAACTAAATAAATGAGAAGTTATGTGAAGCATCCACATTTCAACTTATATTAACAAAAAACTATAATAGTAAATAAATTATACAAAATGAACATAGTTTAACTAACTGTACTAATAACAGCTAAAACGGACACTAAATTAAAATAAAAAAATAACAACAACTACATATACATATTTTAAATACTAAATACAACAACAAAAAAAGACAAAAGCACTGTTGAATTATTTGATCTTTGAAGTTGATGTGTGTTTAATGATGCAGGATGAGCTGGGCTCTCGGGCCGAGTTTCTGCTGGAGAAGTGCTTCAATAAAGAGACGGAGGAGATGGAGACCACCAAGAACGTCAACAGACTCCTGCTGCAGAACCTTCTGCCTGAGCACGTCACAGACTTCTTCATCGGCAAAGACATCCAGAACCAGGTCAAACACTCACGAGACTCCACTGCGCCACCTACAGGCGTATCCATGCACCTCATCATGTGTCTGAATGGATAGATACTGTACTGTACTGTAATATATTTGACCTGTTTCACACTCAATCTCCTCATGTCTTCTGTTGTCTGACTGATAGTTAAGAGCTTTTTAGGAGTTGAACTTTATTTATTGTCCACTTCATTCCATGAACAATGAGTAACTACATGTCCACTAGCGGTCATTAGAGTATTAGCAGACTGCCGGCTTAATCGCTTTATTTTGATGGATCCACAACATACTATACAGTGACCATCAGAACTTTACCAGTATATATGTGTTTGTGTGTGTTTCAGGACTTGTACAGTAAGTCGTGTGAGTGTGTGTGTGTGATGTTCGCGTCCGTGCCTCATTTCTTCAAGGAGTTTTACAACGAGAGCAGCGTCAACAATAACGGCCTGGAGTGCATCCGCTTCCTCAACGAGATCATCTCAGACTTTGACGAGGTGATGAACTGTCTGACGTCCGTGTGTTCATCTGTTTGTGGTGCTTTTAACTCTGCTTCCTCGTCATCTTCTCTCTCAGCTCCTGAACAAGCCAAAGTTCAGCGCCGTGGAAAAGATCAAGACCATCGGCAGCACCTACATGGCAGCGGCTGGACTCACCAAACCTACGAACGCTGAGGAGAGACAGGTGTGTGTGTGTGTGTGTGTGTGTGTGTGCACACCTGGGGCCTCATGTATCAACGCTGCGTACGCACAAAAACTGTGCGTACGCCAGATTTCACGCTCACGTTCGGA
>JAUCNO010001819.1:138449-149566 GCA_032353835.1 Enteromius viviparus
AAATTACAATAACGTGAAAAAGTGCATAATAATAATAATAATAATAATAATAATAATGAGTTTAATAATAAATATATTTAGCAAAGTTTGTTAAAAAACACAAAACAACAATTTTAAAAGAAACAAAAAGAATCAAGATATCAGTTAAATATCAGTTTAATAAATTAAATATGTGTAATAAGTTGTAATGTAGTATTTATTAATTATTTATAAAAGGTTTTTATTATGATATTATCTATATTATTAATTAAATATAGACAAGGCAAGTTTATTTATATGGCACATTACAATAACTATTCATAATGCTTTACATAAAAGAAAAAATTATAATCATACACAAATAAAATAAATATGTATATTACAAAATGTTATTTAATATTGCATATCTCTTCTTCTAAAATAATTATTTTCATGTATTAATGCAATCTATATAAAATAAATGAATGAAATACCTGTCATCAGTTATAAGGTTATCACATATTTGTATTAAATCTATATAATTAATCAGTTAAATCTAAATGTGGATATATAATATAGTCTACATATCTCTTGCTCTCACAATTATTTTTTTTAATTAAAATTAGTGATTACGTGCTTTAATTAAAATATTTTTCATTAAATTATTTAAAAGATTTTGATGTAGAATTTTAATAAAATAGCCTGCTTGTTGTCAATTATAACGTTATTAAATAATCATATATAAATGTAACTGATCAGTTAAATCTAATTAAATGTACAATGAGTAATGTTTAATAAAAATCTAAAATGAATATTTTCTTAGATATCCTCCTGTAATAATAGAGAAAAGTGAATTTCGTTTTTCTTATTTAATGGACAAATGTGTCTCTGGAGCACAGGAAGCAGTCATCAGCAGCACCGGTGTATCTGTAGCAATAGCCAATAACACACTGTATGGGTCAGGATTATACACGCGTTGCTCTGTGTGTGTGTGTGTGACCGTCTCTCTCTCTCTGTCAGGGCTGGGCGGCAGGCCGGGGGAAGTGTAACGGCAGCTATAAGGGTCATCAGCTGTTCGTGTGTCCGGAGGCCTGTGGTCTGTTTCTGCCGGTCAGTGAGCTGGTGCTCCCGCGCTCGTCCAGCGTCAGTGTCCTGTCCCGTGCCGCGGAGTCCAGCCCGCAGCCGCTCGCCCTCGGTCAGAGAGTCTGCTTCACACAGGACCAGAGCGTCCACAGGGGGACCGTCCAGTTCTGTGGGCCCCTGCCCAGCCGGGCCCCGGCCCCAGCCCCGCTCTACGTGGGAGTACTGCTGGTCAGTTCTGAAGTCCCGAGGTCAGTGTGAAGTTTGAGGCAGAAAAGTTACTCTAGGTTTAATGTGTGTGTGTGTATTTAGGACCATCCAGGAGGACCATGGGATGGGTATTATAAAAACACCAAGCTGTGCTCCATCCCTTCACCTGAGTTTGGAGCTTTACTTCCGCTCTCTAAAGTGACCGCAGGTAACCTTTCTGCAGCAGTTACACGCCACAACACTAACAAATGAGTGCATTTTGCTGTCCTCAATTACAGGAATGATCTGCTGTGTGGAAGATTGTTGACTGTGTGTGTGTGATGTGTTTTGTTGTACAGAGTGTAGATCTGAGCGATCTCCTCTGGCTGTGACGAGTCCTAAAGCGCTCCCTAAAGTCCCTCTGCTGCCAGTCCCCAGTAAAGTGGCCCCGCAGCCGTCCTCGTCCAGCAGAGATCCGCCCCCTTCCAGAGAACCGCCTGTGTCCAGCAGAGAGCCTCCCTCATCCATCAGAGATCCGCCCTCGCCCAGAGAGCCGTCCATGACCCCGCCGAAGCGTCCTCTGATCCAGCCCTTGATGCTGGAAACGGCCAGAAGAGCCCTGCAGCCTCCGTCCTCCTCGGGCCCCGGACCGGCTCTGAGACCTCCTCCTCCTCCTCTCAGCTCCACCAAACCTGCTCTGCTGCCGCCCACCAGCCCCCAGGCCTCGCCCACCGACCCGCCACGCTCCTCCAACGGCTTCCACAACCTGCCGTCTCCAGCGGGGGTGGAGCCTGGGCCCTGGCTGGAGGTGGGCTCTATGGTGGAGGTGAATGACCCGCCCCTCTTTGGAGTCATTCGCTGGATCGGTCAAATCAACAACATCCCAGAGCCAGTGGCTGGAATAGAGCTGGTACGCACACCTCGAATCATAATGGAATAAGTGTATATTAATAAATGCGTTTAAACACGGCTGTTTTAATAGTAGCAGAAATGTGAGGCATCTGCCGGTGTGTGTGTGTGTGTGTGTGTTTCTATATTCATCAAATCTATAACTAAATGTAATTAAATTGTCATTGTTTAAATGTCATTTAAATGATTGGGGTTCTTTAATACGTATGTTTGTTTGTGGTCAGGATCAGGAGCTGTCTGCTGCGACCGATGGCAGTTATCTGGGCGAGCGCTACTTCCGCTGCGCTGCTAATAAAGGGCTGTTCGTCAAGCTGAAGAACTGCAGACGGGACTCCAGGTTCCCCGAGCCCGAGCTGCCCATCAATCAGGTGGACCGCTGTAACTCCATCGGTGAGAAGAGCTTCAGCCGCACACAGTATCTCATGATGGGTATTTTTACAGGAGTACTGTCTTAGACACACATCTGTTGAGCGTGCGTGTGTGTGTGTGTGTGTGTGTGTTCCAGCGTTTGCTAACTGGAGCAGTAAGCGTGTGGAAGAGCACACTCCTCCTCTGTCCGGTGCAGACGCCCGACTGACCTATGAGGGCTTCAAGAAGGGCATCCAGGGTCACCTCAACTCCTGCTACCTGGATGCCTCTCTCTTCAGGTGCAGATTCATACATCAATATAACAGCTTTCCATTGATGTCTGGCTTATGATGAGACAATATCTGTCTGACGTACTGGAAGTTGGGAAGCATTAATATCACTGATCAGAGATATATTTAAATACAGGAAATTTACAGATAATCTTAATATTCTAATATAATATACTAGAGCAATATTGGCTGTTGTGCTACTTATGCTTTTGACATCTGTGTGTGTGTGTGTGTGTGTGTGTGTTTCAGCATGTTCTCGTGCTGCAGCTCGTTTGATTGGCTGCTGTTTTGGCCGACAGCAGCTCAGAACAATCCCATCAGTCATAGCGCTCAGGATCTGCTGCGTTGTGAGATCGTCAACCCTCTGAGGAGGTAAAACACACACACACACACACACACACATTTAAATATATGACTTCTCCGGTCCCTGTAGCTGTGAGAGGTGTTCAGTTCTGTGTGTGTGTGTGTGTCCTGCAGGTATGGATATGTGTGTGCCAGTAAAACCATGGCCTTACGCAAACTTCTGAAAGCAGAAACGGCGGATTCAGGATTTACCAACGAGGAGAAAGGTGTGTGTGTGTGTGTGTGTGTGCGCTTCCTTGGCAATTCCTGAAGCGTATGATTGATAATTCAAGTTTTAAAGAATCAGCAACTGTTCATCCCCATTTCTTTGTCTGTCTTTCTGTCGGTGTGTGTGTGTTCAGATCCAGAGGAATTCCTCAACCAGCTTTTCCTGCTTCTCCGGGTGGAGCCGCTGCTGAAGATCAGGTGTGTGTGTGTTCTGATGTGTGTGTTAAACACACTTCCTCGTCAGTGACGTGTGCGGTTCAGTTCCTGTGTTTAGTGGCACATGCATGCTGTGTCAAAACAAAGTAGCTCTGAGCAGAAACGTGCTCTGCTCTCACACGTCCTGTATCTGCTCCTGTCACTGGTTTGTGCCGCTACACAAACGTGAATAAACCAGGCTTCAGGACAGAGTAAAGCAGCTCTCTTATATAACAGAACCAGTCTCAGGTTCTTAAGGATGTTCAGGTGGCTGTGAATAGCTGTTGGTGATGTAGTATATAGTTTTAATGTGTTTGTTAACAGTAACCCTGACTCTGTGTGTGTGTGTGTGTGCAGGTCTGCGAGTCAGAAGGCTCAGGAGTGTTTCATCTATCAGCTCTTTCCTCCGTCAGTGTCTCCGTCGTCTCCTCTGGTGTCTCCGGGGTCTCCTGCTCTCTCTCCGCTCATGTCTCCGGGGCTGCTGCGTGTGTCCAGCGTCCAGACACTGCTCGAGTCCTCCTTCATGCACTCGGGACTGAAGCTCACCGAGGTGACCACACACACACACACACCTAATCCTCAGAGTGTGAGACACACAGACGCTCATGTTGTTTTCTCAAGGCTCCGTCTTGTTTGCCGCTCCTGATGCCCAGATTCGGGAAAGAGTTCAAGATGTTTGATGCCATTCTTCCCTCCCTGAGCCTCGACATCACAGACCTTCTGGACGAGAGTAATCATCACATCCTTCATTTACTCACTTTTTTTTTTTTTTTACATTTAGAAAATTTTTTATTTTGAATATTTAAATAAATTAAAGTTTTGTTTTTGTATTTTTGCTTAATATTAAAATAAATTGTGTGTGTAGCTCTGCGTCAGTGCAGTATCTGTCAGTCGGTGGCGCAGTGGGAGTGTCTGCAGTGTTATGAGGATGTTGACATCACACCTGGACAGTTAAAACAGTACTGCAACACCTGTAACACACAGGTAACACACACACACACACTCCAGAGGTGTGCAGTATATATATCAGTGGGAATATTGTATTTTTATTTGAATGATGACCGATTTGGCATTATCAGGTTAAACCCCACACTCTCTCTCTCTCTCTCTGTGTCAGGTTCACACTCATAAGAAGCGTCACACACACCGGCCGCTGGAGGTGCGGGGGCCCCGGGGCCGCTGGGAAGGGCCAGTTCACGGGGCCCGGCAGCTGATGGATCTGTTCGCCGTCACCTGCATCGAGACGAGCCACTACGTCAGCTTCGTCAAATACGGCCCCGGGGCCACAGACTGGCTCTTCTTCGACAGCATGGCTGACCGAGAGGGTAAACACTCACCCTAGTCATGTTTAAAGAGGTCACATGATGAAAAGAACGTTATTCTGTGTGTGTGGAAGCACCAGACACTCTCTAGTCAGCTTACACTGCTCTGACAGGAACCAGTCCTATATGTCATAAGATCGAGGGAATTCTGGTTTCTCTGCTCAAGTAATCCACTGAGTAATCCATTTCTTTCTGTGTGTCTGTGTTTCTGTGTGTGTGTGTGTGTGTGTGTGTGTGTCTCTGTGTGTGTGTGTGTGTGTGTGTTTGTGTGTGTGTGCAGGAGGGGAGAACGGCTTTAACGTGCCGCAGGTGCGCTCGTGTCCGGAGGTGTCTCGGTATCTGAGTCTGTCTGTGGAGGAAGTCTCTCGTCTGGACGCCGCGTCGCTCAGAGATCCTGTCCGTCGTTTACTGTGTGACTCTTACATGTGTCTCTATCACTGCCCACAGCTCTCGCTCTACAAATAACACACGCTCTGTAAATACTGATGTTTGAAAAGAGTTTTTAACAGAATGCTGTCTATGTTTATGTACGTTTACAGATGTAAAGGTTTAATTTTATAAAAAAAGAAACCGTATCCTCGTGTGTTTTGTTGTGTTGTATTCCTTTTGAGAAGCTTTGAACTAATCAAACGTAAAAAATAATACAATACAAAAAAGAAACAGTTTTAAAATAAAAATTCACATTTTTGTCATAATAACACAAATTTAAGTAGTAATAGTAATGATAGTAAAAGTGTTACGGTAATTTATTTTAATCTAGGGTTAGACTCAATGTTTATGGCTGATCATGATATAAATTTTATTTTACTTAATTTTTTTTTATGCCAAGGTACCAAAGACAAAAGTACATACATAGCAATAAAAAACCCTTAACAAAAGTTTTAATTAAAGAAATTATATAATTGATATTTATTTTAAGTTCAGCCGGCAGCCTTTTGTCTGACGTCATATGCTGGGGACGGAAGTGCCATCTGCTTGACGTCATCTGCAGGTTCCTGTCCGCAGAGCAGCAGCAGGGATGCTGATATTGCGTTATTATTTCAATTAATCGTTAAATCTTAATCAGTCCGATTATTTCCAGCATCAGACGAGCATTGCTCTTCCTTCTCGTGTGATTAACGGCTGACCGAAGCGCGGGAACGGTGAGGCGATCGTTACTGAAGCGCATTAATATGCTCACAGTGTTCACGGATTCAGGTTATAGGTTTAGGCATGTATTGTGTGAATGGTGGTTTTTATTCCTCGACCTTTATTGTTTTATGAGAAAGCCTCGTCTTGTCCGTGTTTAACGTCATTAATAACGATGTAATTATAATAAAATACATGAAGACAGGAGAAGAGGTCACTCATACAGAACAACGAGTCTGTAACCAAGACGTTATGTAATAATAAATACATATTTCACAGTGTATTCATCTTAGGATCAGATTATGTAAATATTAAGTGAAACGGCTTGAGATCTGGCTTATTTTTAATGCTTAAGTTAACGATAAACATACCTTATGAAATAAAATCATAAAACTGGTACAATTTAACATCAATTTCAACACGAAATTACTTCCCTATGAGATGTTTTATATTTTCTCACCAGATGAAGGCATAAAACAAAAATCATATCACTGAAAACAATGTTTTAGTGAATGTATAATATTTTAAGGTAAGCGGTTGCAATCAAATAAGTTTACCTACAGTTAAATGAACAAATGTAGCTTAAATAAATCACTAACCATAAACAAGTGTGTGTATATATTTATTTTATTTTTTAAATTGATTTGAGAAAATAGAATTTTCTCTACATTCACAGTGTAAAAAGATGTAATTATAATAATAATTCTGTTATAACTGTCATAGCACGGTTGATAATCGCTCACAGTCAGAGATGATAGAGGAGAAGCAGATCAGTGTTCTCATGTGTTTGTGTTCAGCTGACTGAGGCGGAGCTCACGTGCAATGACATCACAGGGGGGCGGGGCTCTGGCCATGAGGGGCGGAGCCACCATCAAGAGGATGAAGTGGTCTCTGGAGCTGAGTCTGGGCAACAGCAGGTGCTGCTTCAGTCTGACCTCGCTAACAGCGCTATCGAGCTCCGCTGACCTGCTTCTCTGTGCTTCTCAGCAGGAGCCGTGGAGACCGGCAGAGCAAGGACGGAGACGTCATGTATCCGATAGGATACTCGGATAAACCTGTCCCGGACACCAGCGTGCAAGAGGCTGACCGCAACCTGGTGGAGAAGGTGAAACGCTCTCCACACCTCACCAGAACACAGCAGCAGAAGAGTTCACTAACATACACTGATTACAGTTACCATTAAAGCTTTTGACTCTTTAGGAAGCCTTTGAAAAATAATGCTCCAGCCAGTAGTTCTGCTCTAGCTGTCGATGTAACATGTGATGATGTGTGCAGAGGTGCTGGGATGTGGCGCTGGGTCCACTCAAGCAGATTCCCATGAACCTCTTCATCATGTACATGTCTGGAAACACCATCTCCATCTTCCCCATCATGATGGTGTGTATGATGGCCTGGAGACCCATACAAGCTCTCATGTCCATGTCAGCCAGTGAGTAACACACACACACACTCTCTCACACACATTGCTTTACATTTGTCTTACTCTTCTCAAATCTGAGCAGGGCAGGTCAGTACAGCAGAAACAGAGGACCTTAGATAACTCCCTGGAAATGAAAAAGTGTGTGTGTCTCTGTGTGTGTGTGAAGCGTTTAAGCTGCTGGAGAGCTCCAGTCAGCAGTGGCTCCAGGGTCTGGTGTATCTGATCGGGAACCTGCTGGGATCGGCTCTGGCCATCTACAAGTGTCAGTCGATGGGGCTCCTCCCGACGCACTCGTCTGATTGGCTGGCCTTCATAGAGCCGCCTCAGGTGCGTGAATTATTCACGAGCTGGTGTTTGTGTGTGCTTTAACATTCCTCTCACTCCTTTCTGTTTGTTTTCTACACAGAGACTGGAGATCATGGGCGGAGGGATGGTCATGTGACCCACCCGTGCTGATAATGAAGATGATTTATGATGTCACCGCTGTGTTTTGTTTTGTGCTTTGATTCAAATGAATAAAGTTTTCTGCCTCTGGGCAGTGTTCAGCTGGAACTCATCTTCACACCTCAAATGTACACAATACCAATATTTAATTCATTATTATTTTTTAGCTTAATTTGAAGGATGGCTGTTTTAAAGACATTTTATATGCATATATTTATATTACTGGCATATATTAAAGATATTTCTATAAATAATAACAATAATATAAAATGGGCTTTTTAATGTTTATATTTAAATGTCAGTTAAAGGATTAAACAACAAGGATATATAAACTTTCAAGTGATATTAAACGCATTTCTTTATACATAGTAAATTATTGTTTACGGGAAACTCAGATGATTTTAAATGTATCTAATAAACATTAATAATATGAAACATTAAGGGGCAGTTTCCCGAACAGGATTTAAGACTAGTCCTAGATTCAATCTTGAATTTAAAGAGACAACAAAAAATAGTTTTTAAGACATGTTTCTACAGAAATCATCAGTCATTTTGTCTCAAATGCAAATATATTTTTCATATTAATATTTATTTTTAAATATTTTAGCTTAAGGTAAAGTAGGATGTAACACGATTTTAAAGACATTATGGTTGATGTTCAAAACATATAACATGTTAAATATTATTCATCAAGAATGTTTAGATAAAGCCACATCTATATCATATTTCCCCTCAAAAGGAAATAGGAAAGCAATATGATTTTCTTTTTCCATGTTACATTTATTGTCATTAGGCTAAAGGAAATATAAAGATGGAGACTAAACCAGTGTCAGGACATCACACCTGGACGGACCTGTTCTGCTTCGTTCCTCTGGTGTGTGTGAGGTCTCCAGCTCTGACAGATGTGTGTGTGCTCGCAGTTTCTGTCTGAACGCTGGAGAATACATCTCCACCCAGAGAACCAGAAGATCTGCTCAGACGGGTTTCTCTCAGCACACACACACACACAGGCGCAGTCAATGAACTCTCACTCCTTCACCAGCTGACCTCTCCTTAGACTTTCTCTTCCAGGAAAACTAGACTTATTCAGTCCCATACAGCATACAATCACTGTGGTCATGTTTATCCTTGAAATATGGTATCTTTCAGCATGTCAGAGTATTCATAGTTTTCATCCCTGATTGCTCATTAGGTATTAAAACAGTATTTTTACATTTCTTCCACATATTGGGCTGCACAGGCTAGCTTAAATTAGATTAAGAAAGAAAGAAAACATTGAGATTATTATTTTACTGATTTGTTCCTATACTTACAGAAAAAAAAGAATAACACAGAAATTAACAGCGTAAATAACACGTAGGTTCTGATAAAGTTAAGTAATATTAAAAGAGCTTAAATGAGTTTCAATGGGCGGGGTCAAGCTGATTGTTGTGTATTTGGCTGGCGTGGCTTCGCAGAAGGTTGTGTGTATTGGGGCGTGGCTTCGCTGAAGGGTGTGTAAAGGGGGCGTGGCTTCGCTGAAGGTTGAGTGTATAGGGGGCGGGGTTCCGCGTGTAACTCTTTAGTTTCACTAAGTTTGAGTTCCCGGAGGTTAAACGCGTTTAGTTCCGTTTAACAGCTGTATTTTTTTTTTACCAGATGGGGTACTCTTGAAGTTTTCTTTTAGCATCACCGCTATCTTAACGTTTTATTCACTCAGTTATTTAGAATCTACTGTTAGTCGTTCTCCGGGAACGCGCTGTCTCTCGTCAGGCTGTGATTTGTTATTATCGGCGATCATGTGTAAGGAGCAGCCACACACTCCGCACCCGTTCGTTCATGAAGTCCATCTAACAGCAGCTCGGCGGATCCAGGTAAGATCCCTGTTCTTCTCCAGCGCCATGCGTTCGTCTGCGCGAGTGACGCACGAGCGAGAGCTGGACCCGACGTCAGCTAACGTGTTCTGAAAAAATCACCATGGTAACAGAAGTTTCCGAGCAAAGCTTACTGTCACCGTGACAGCTGTTACTAGACTAAAACTGTACAAACACGGTCTGATCAATTGCTGTTGAAAAGACCGGCTGTTCGCCAAAAGACTAAGCGATTCTGTTTTGCATTGAACCCTGAACGTTACCCGACAGACACCAGCGAGCTGGACAGAGGCGCTACATGTAACGCTGAATGTAACGGAGTAACAGTGACTGGTATCTTAGCTCGGGTTTATAAACTTTTGTATCAAATATCCCTAAATATGTCCACCTTCGAAGATATCCTATATTATAAAACCGCTTTATACCAGTGTTCTTTCGTCGTATGTCAGGAGATTGATCGTATGAAAATCATATCTAAGATTTCTAAAATCATATTTTAAGATTGTAGGTTGTATCTATTATCACTTAGGAAAAATACATTAAACCAATAGCAATAGTTCTGGTTCACTGCAAATTAACCATTGCGCTGCCACTAGATGTAGTTTAACTGTGGAGTTTGTTGTAAAACTTGTAAAAAGATTAACCCTTTATTATAATATAACCATGGTTAATTTTAGTACTGTCAAATGATTAATATTTATTGTAATATTGTGTATATATTTTATGTAGCCTATATCAATGTGTACACATTCAAAATTCTTAAATTTTTAAACCTATTAAATATATTTCTATATATGTGATATAAATGATTTGAATATAAATATATACATGTAAATCATGTGAATATTTTGTGTCTTCATATGTGCTGAAGTGCAGTACACACACATGATGATCTGACAGCACTAGTTATTTTCAGAAGAGGTGTTTTGGCTGAAAGTAGGACTACTGTGGTGAATTTTATTTGTATTTCCTTTATAACTATGACTTATTTCAGCTTACATTTTAAAATGTGAAGTTATTTTATTGTAGAGTCAGCTACAGTCCTGATTTAGGGTTTATTTTGCAGTGAAAACAGGTTGGCTGTACATTGTCCCTCTCTGGGCATGAGATACTTTTTATGATTACTTTTTAATAACCGTCCTTTATCTGTGAAAGCTTCGGATCCTGTTTATGAGTTTAAAAATAAACTCCAATCTTATTACTGCTGTTATTTATTTATTGTAAATGTATTTGTAAATGTTTAATTGTATGGCACTATGGTGGAGTGATGCTGTGTTTACAGGTGCTTAATAAATACAAAAGACCAGGTAAAAGTGTACCTGCTCTGTCAGCTAGGGCAGTGGTTTTCAACCTGTGGGCCGCGGCCCCCTAGTGGGCCGTGACGGTATTGCAGGGGGCCGCCAATTATTCTTAG
>JAUCNO010001819.1:151605-166078 GCA_032353835.1 Enteromius viviparus
GTCCCCACAAGGTCAAAATTTACTAGTATTCCTATCTTTGTGGGGACAATTGGTCCCCACAAGGATATAAAAACAAACACACACACACACACACACACACACAAATAAATGATGAAATCAAGGCCGCGTTAAATTCATAAAAAGTGAGAATAAAGACATTTTCTGATGTTACGTTTATTTTAATTCATGAACCCTGAAAATAAACTGTTTGATGATTTCCACAGAAATGTGTTCAGCACTGATAATAATCAGAAATGTGTGTATTATGCTGGACATCACAGAAACACAGGTTTAATAGTAAACCTGTTTCACAGCTCCTGTGACGAGCAGATGTCTGTGAGTGTTGATAAGGTCATGTTTGTTTTGTACAGGAGCGTTTCTGGCCGGTGTCCCCGTGCAGCCCGTGCTGCTCCACTATCCTGGAGAACCGGTGAGTCTCAGCGCATGATAAAATTAGCCGCGTTTATGTAAGCTCTGGATGAGTGTATGATCGGGACAGTCATCTGAGCTGCTGAACATAAACCATTATAACCCGTTACATCACAGACGCTTGCTTCATAAAACACACTTGTAATGTGTTCACAGGACACGGTTCGCTGGACCTGGAAAGGGATGACATGGTGAGGAGCGATAGTTTGTTCTGTTAATAATTGATTGTCAGTAATGAAGTAATTCTCCTAAACCCAGTTGTGTGTGTGTGTGTGTGTGTGTAGGCTCGGCGCTCTGTGGCACACCACCTCTCAGATCTACACCAGCGTCACTGTAGAGGTGGGCCATTCACTCGACTGACACCAGCCGCAGCCAATCACCTCCAGCGCTGCTTCAGCCCCACCAATAGGATGGCTCTCAGTAACCCTTCTTTGCTCTGATTGGTTGCAGTTCCTGCCCGTCTACACGCCGTCGCAGGACGAGAAGCAGAACCCGGAGTTATACGCAGAGAGCGTGCAGAGAGTCATGGCCGAGTAAGTCATGAAGGTTTACAGTGTTTATACAGACGCTAGTCCTCATGGGAGATGGGCCACAGGGTCACTTCGGCGACATTAGCATGTTGCAAAAGCCAATAAATAATCAGCATTCACTCAAGATCAAATGGTGCAATTTGTGTTTTTTTTATTTGAACTGGTTTGTGGATTTCTGTGTAGACTGAAATAAATGCAATGAAGATTAATATTCAAAAACGTTACTTATTATAAAACTAAAAAAAAAAGTATTTACATTAAATGAAATGATAAAATTGACAAAAATATTAAAACATTAATAAAATTAAAATGGAAAGTTCAACAAAACTAATTTAATGCTAAAAATAAATAAAGATAATAAAAAATAAAGATGTGCACCAGATTTAAATTACATTTTAATATTTAGCTAATTTTCTAATTTTTAGTAATTTTTTGAAGTTTGACGTTTTTCATCTGATATTTCCTGTATTAAAAAAAATATATATAATAATAATGAGTAGTTTTAATGAATTGCAGTACTCCTGTTTTCACCTGATTTTAGGTCGGAAAGATAATAATATGTTTGAGACTGATTTCCTACAGACATGACGCTAATTCTTTGCTTAAGTTATTAATAACTGAATTTTATGAAGCTGTAATTAGTCTGTATTGTTTCATGAAGCATTATTGAGATGTTCAGGAGCTCTCGTGTGTTTCTCGCAGAGCTCTGGGTGTTCCTGCCACAGACTATGTGATGGAGGGACGTTTTCCTGTGAAGAAACTGGGAAACCTCTCACTTCCCCTGGAGCCTCCGGCACAGGAAACACTCCGACTGCTCCGTGCACACGGGTGAGTGTGTGTGAGCGTGTGTGTGTGTGTGTGTGTGTCTCTCCACCTGCTGGTCTCACTCTCTCTGGTTCTTCTTCAGTCTCACCAGCGCTCACGTGGAGGCGGTGATGAACCAGATGATTGACAGCTGTCAGTCAGGCGAGAGCACCATGGTAACGGTGGATCACCTGACGGCTCTTCTGGGGCTGAAGGACAGACAGACGGCTGTGAAGATCTGCTCACTTTACTCAAAGGTAACGCAGTGAGAGATGTTCCTCATTTATTACCCTCCTGAAGCTGCAGGCTTAGATCCACAGGGGCAAATATGACAAAACAAAGCACCATAAACTCATAACAGCATCATAAAAGCCCAGTATTCAGATCCACTGCAGTCACACCAGAGTTTAGAGAGCTAAAAGCGAATGACTCTCGCTGATGTATATGTATGTTTCTTCTGTTTAACACAAAATAAGACATTTCAAAGCGAGTCAGTACTTATTCTACGTGCTACAATAAACGAGCAGCAGTGAGTCTGTTTGTGCCGCTTTTTTAGTTCAAAAGCCAATATTATGATGCTTTCAAAAAAATGGGTTCAGCAGGTGTGTATTTGTGTTGTTGTGTGTGTGTTTTCAGGACGATACGGTGGATCTGAGGCAGATCTGTTTGAGTGTTTCTGCTGTGTCTGGGTTCAGGAGTCTGGAGTCTCTCATACACACTGCGTTCACGGTGAGTGTGTGTTGATGGGTGTGCCGTGTTATCAAGTCATATATTATGCAAGTTGTTTGTTCTGCCTGAGGTGTTCACATGCATGCCTGTTTAACAGTGTGTTATTAACAAGTACTGAGAACAAATTTACAGACAGGGCCAAGCATCAGATCAGTGTAAATCAGTGATGTGATTCTATACCTGTGCGGTCAGGTGTGTTTGAGAGCGTTCATTTACACACAAACAGCTCATGATAACACTGTTTTAGTCTAAATGCTGCTCTGAACTTTAAGTTGCTTATAAAATGCATTTGAAAACATTAAATCCACCCAACATCTTGACAATGATGAATATGAGAAATAACTGTAAATGTGTTGTCAACAAAACATTCTTATCGTGGTTTTCAACCTAACAGCTAAGTATCATTGTTTTAAAGTGAACAATAAAACTACAGCAGATGTACTGCAGTTATATTGATCTATTTATTTAATACATTTTTAATAAGAAATGTATGTAATATAAGAATCTTAATTAGATTTTTGAGTTGTTGTTTTTTTAATCACATAATGAATGATTGTTGAAGTCATTAACTGGGAAAGTGCATCCCTCGGGAGAGTTTAAATGCTGATTTTATGAGCGTGTGTGTGTTGGCAGTGGTTTGATGCAGACCAGGATGGGTTATTGAGCGCAGACGATCTCTCGCGCCTGATGGGGGCGCTGGTGGGTGTCCCTCAGTACTTTATCACAGAGATGTACTCAGTGCTGACCACCAGAGGGCGACCCACTGAAGGTAAAATCACTTGAGCTGGGGGGGGGTGATATTTATCATCTACAGTGATGTTTTAATAGTTGGTTTAACCATATACCAGCTTATATTATCTTGCACGTCATATACTATGTAAGAATGCCAAAAAACACATCTTGAGAATCTAAAAACATTCTCTATGTGATGAATATACCAGTTCAAAAAACAAGAAGTCAATATTCAGCGTTACATTTTAGACACAATATTGTGACTCTTTTTCAGTTTCGCTGAAGAATATTTCAAAACATCCCTATGGTGTTTGTTTCCTGTTTTTGAATGAATCACGAGTCACTGATTCAATGATACATTCATAAACACTGGATTTCTAAGTGAAGCAGCCGTTTAGAACAAATCGTTTGAGTAAATGACTCAGTGAATCACATTCTCAGACATGCTGCCACCTTCTGGTGGTTTTAGTGTTGTATTTATCTTTAACGAATTTTCAATACGGTAACCTGGCTCTCGGCATGAACACATCCATTGAATCTTAAACCAGCCAAGGTACAAACACAAAAACGCAGTAGGCAAAATATTCAATTATCAATACCAAAAAAATATATATTTTGGGATATCATTTGTTGTCTATCGCACAGCCCTTGTTTGAGCCAATAATGCTAATATTTGACTTTTTCATCCTAATTGATTATGTATTTATCTCCTCAAGCTTCTCTGCAAGACTTACTGAAGACGCATCCAGTTTATCGCAGAGTGATTACCGAGTATCTCCACTCCAGTGAGCTCGCGGACGGAAATCACAATGGGATTACCAACGTAAAGACCAACGGCAACAACAACGGGATTTATAACGGTTATGGAGCGACCAATACGAAGTCCGACTGAGGCTGCTTCGCAATACTAGGACGAACATCTGTTAATGTGCTTATCTTTATACCAAGCCGAAGTGTTAGTCCTCGTTCAGAGTGAGCGTGCGTTAACTAACATAGACTGTGAGCGCGAGGAGAGTGTTGAGGTTCTGTTTACGTGTGTACGAGTGACTTCTTTCCTGAGTGTTACTTTTAATTCATGTTTTTGCGCTGGGAATGAAACTGTGAGAGTATACCACTACTCCGTGTGCCTTGGAACAAATGCCTATATATATATATGTATGTATATGTGTATATATATATATATATATTTTATCATGAAGTTTGTGTATTTAAAACTATATATTTTTGTCATTTTAAGCTTTGTACATTAGAAAAACCGAAGACGTACTGTACCGTGAAGGATTTGTGTCATATTTTATATTTTAATATATTAAATTTCTTAAAGACGTGGTTGGTTTATGTAGTTTATTTACTTATAGTCTGCTTCTGGAGCACAGTCTTGAAGGTCAGGATGAAGAGTTTCTTGGACTGAAGTGTTGTTTAGATCTGTTTGGAAATGTTGGCCTTCGGGTTCTGTAAACATTTGAGACACGGTTTGGTCTTGGACAGTGTCCTGAAACGGTGGGATCTTCAGTTAAGAGGACATCTGTGCGATTGAAGGGTCTTGAGTCCCGTTGGGCGTCAGACGGAGGAGCTTCAGAATCTGTGGAGCAGGTCCAGTCTGAGCATCCAGCGACTGCCTTGGGATCATCCTTCAAGTCGTCTGACGAGAGCAAATAGTTAATGAAGTCCATGTCCAAACTAGCCTGAAAGACCGAAGAGAAGCACTATAAATGATCAGCAAGGCTCCAGGACAACACGATTCATTCCTGTGTACACAAAGCTGCTTCACGATGCCTTGTGTCTACATGGGTCCATAAAAAAGCTTTGAAGGCTTCCTGTTTCAGAAGGATCTTTGTGGCGAAAGAAGGTTCTTCAGATTAATAAAAGGTAAGACCGAGATGCTTCAAAGGCTGATTGGTTCTTTGTTGAATCAGACGTGTATTGTACCTCGGTCATAAACTGGCTGTCGTCCAGCAGCTGGTTGATGTACTGAGCGCACTCATCCTCCTCATCCGTGACCGCTGACCCTTCAGTGACCTCTAACCCCAGATCGTCCATGATCTGGCGGTATTTGTCCAGTGCGCTCTCAGGGTGGTCTTGAAGAGGAAGATCTCTCTTCACTTCCTCAGAGCAGTGCTGCGGACAGTGACCTGAAGAACAAGATCAGCGTTACGCTCCATTACAATCACAGACGAAGTTTAGTTATAAATATACTCAAATGTATACAGGGCTGATAATTCTCATGAAACGTGATAATTGAGATATACTAGTATTTTAACACTGATATATTAAGAAATGAGCCAAATAAAGTTTAATTATAATGTTTATATCTGTTGTTTTTTTTTAACCTAGCTCGTTCAAATAAATATCAGTATTGTTCAGACTACCGTATAAAAGCATGGCTCAAAAACACTAGAGTTTACTATGAATTACTACGGTATATATCATAAGGGTTGACCCAGTAAAATAAATCCTGACCGCTGCTGTTTGCGGGCAGAGCCCGGGCGCCTGAGGGGCCACAGCTGAAGAGCCTCTGAACACTCATCTGAGGAGCGGGCAAGAGCTTCAGAGAGGGGTCTGGATGGGCCCCTGGGGCCCTGGAGCTGACCGGACCCGGCATAGACATGAGCACCGGGCGGAAGAGCTTGTGATGAGCCACCGAGACACTGCTGAAGATATCAGGAGGAACTAAAACAAGCCGCGGAGTGTTAAAAAGAGGCATTGAGGCGCGAGGATGGACGAGAAGAGACGGGCTGCCGTCTGCAAACAGAGCACGTGGTGTGATGCGGTTCTCCTGATGGAGAGGTGCTGAGACACATCGCCTCCGAGGAAGACCAGGAGCATGGAAGAGGTGTATAACCCGAGCCGGAGGAGAAGGACCGAGGAAGACTCCATGCAATCCCTGAGAGCTTTCCTCAAACGGCGGAGGAGGACTGACAGAGATCTTTATCCCAGAATCATCATCAGAGACGGCTCTGCTGGACCTCATCTCTGAACAACAGCAACCCAAAAACAACAGGAAAGACTTTTTTTTACAGTTTGAATTACATTAAAATACACCTGTCATTTGTTTTTTTTTTCAGCTGCTCAAAGTGCTGTACAATCTTAGAGATCAATGACAGAAAACACAACCAGACAGATAATCAGCAAGATACAACTACAGGAGGGGTTTATTATATTTTAGCTCATTTATGATTGTATAATAATTAATATGTGGTTTTACCATAGTTTTATTGGAATATTTCCATATATCAAGTAATCAGTGGTAAACCATTTTAATAAATCAAATCAATTAATATTTATATGTTTGCTTACAATTGGTTAATCATTAATATAACACTTTTTCCAGTCTGATCATATTTGCAAAGTAATCAATGTAAAAGTGTACATTGTAAAGTGAATGTGAAGAGAACAGACCTGCTTCAGTTTCTCTGCTGAGATTTAATCAACACACTTTCAGAAACAAACAAGGTGTTACTTTAAAAAACAACTACTTCAAATTAATGCTGAAAAAAATAGTTATAAATGTTTAATTAGTATTAATTACATGCATCGATGTTTATTTACATCAATGCTTTTTTATTATGTCGTACAGTAGGTGGCGGTCTTTTTTTATTTAATAAAACTCAATTTCCCATACTCCCTTGCGCGGTGTCGCACACTTCCGGTTTGTTTGGATTGTCTTACACGTGGGGTTTTTAGCCGCTCGCTACGCTGCGAGACATAAACCTGCTTTCAGCTCGGAAATCAGCGAAATAACCGTTCTGATCCGTTCATCATGTTCCTGCAGTACTATCTGAACGAGAACGGCGACAGGGTTTATACTCTGAAGGTGAGTCCACTCATTCTGCTGTGAACACGGCGCCATGGCCGTAAAACCACATATACTCGCCACACAGCATGTGTTTGAAACACTGTAACACTGTGCTTATTATAACTGTATCGCAGCGATAATCTTGGTTTGAGTGCTTTATTAGTGTAGAAGAGTGGCTGAGGCTTATAGACCTTTTTTGGTTCCCAGAACATTCCGGGAACGTTAGTTAATGGTTCCCTCAACGTTCTTACTTAGTTTACCATAAATAACCATACGGAAACGTTCTTTGGTAATCATTCAGTACCATCCCAATAAACAGTCATTTACCACCGTGTTTTCATGCTGTAATAATAACATTAATGCCATAATCTTAATACTCTGTCATTGTAATAATAAATGGTATTTCATTGTACACTTTCTCAAAAACATGGTGATGCTATGCTACTTTTTGTAGTAGTTGTTATTGCATACTGTCATATACGTGAATAAAGAGCTATATTTATTGATTAAATTCATTTTGTGTGTTTTTCTGCAGAAATCGGACCCGACCGGTCAGCCCACCAGCTCAGCCCATCCGGCCCGATTTTCACCGGACGACAAGTTCTCCAGACACCGAGTGACCATCAAGAAACGCTTCGGCCTGCTGCTGACGCAACAACCACGACCCGTGCTCTAAACGGACCCCGGGGCCCTCCATCAGTGGACTTAACACAATTCTTGATTTTTTTTTTTTTTTTTTACATGTATAATGTGATCCTTTTTTCTCATAACTTTTATTTGTTGTTGACCTGATGTTTATCTTTTTCACATTACAAACTTGTGACTTTGGGACTGAATCTTCATGTGGAGGAAAATAAAATCAGTGATTTTTACATTTGTTTCAAATTTATCTGAAATGTAAATAAAATACTAAACTGGATACTAATATTGTAAAAAAAAAAATTTAATTGTTAGTTATAATTAAACGAATAAATGTATATAAATATTGAAAACTTAAAAAGTAAGGTTTTTAAGGAATATGAGGAAGACGCTGAGAACTACATTTCCCAGCGACGCATCCTGCACGCTTACGTCACCGCGTCAAAGAACGCGCCTCGCGCGTTTACGCTGCAGTCAGTCAGACGTGCTGATTTTGACGGTTAGAAACCGGAGCGATAAACAGCGGATTTCATTCGTCCAGAAGCCGGTTTCCAGCGGATCCGTGACTGCGCTGCGGAGGTAAATGAACGGCTGCTCATTGAAGCGAACCGCTCTCGTTGATCAGGAGCGAGCAGTGCGACCGTTAACGCGGGTTTGTGTGTGTTTATGCGCTCAAACATCGTGAAAGAGTGTCGCGCGCCTCTTCTGCGGTACACCGGTTCATTAATTATATAAAGAGTTCGTTATGGCATGTACTGGGCTTCTGTCAGGTGTGTGTCTGTGATCTGATTATAATTGGCTTAATGGAGGCGCTCGTAGAAAGTGTCGCAGGAACTAACGGCCGGTTTGTGTCGCTCCCTAGCGAGCACCCTACATAGACAGCACTGTGCGCGGCACAGACGAACCCCCCGAGCTACCTGGGGAAGCAGCGTTTTTGGGCGTCGTACTTTAAGAACCCTAACGTTACTGATGGTGAAACACTGATGCTGAATGCCGTCTATGTTAGCGGGTCACTGGATAATGAGGGTGTGTTTGAGCGCGACCCCCTAACAGTCGGCTAGCAGGCGCCCCGAATAAAGCTGCTGTGATGCTACAAAAACATACCTAACCTTAGTCAGTACTTGTGTATAATTATATTATAGGTGTACATATCTAGCATTCCCCTCTCTCTCTCTCAAATGAAATCATTATTATAAATATTCTTTAATATGTATATAAATCCAAAGGAATCCAAATAATATGATTACGTGAAATAAGCAATGAAGTGCTGCACATAGGTAAAATATAAACAGACAGTCTAAACCGGATTGATCCAGCCCAAGACCAGCTAGAACTGTTTTTGTATTTTTGTGTACTGACATTGTGCTTGTTTCTTCTGTTTCTTTTCCCCTTTCTCTCTCTCTCACACACACACACACACACGTTTCATCCGTCAGATTGCTGTGTTTGTCATGACAAGGTTTTGCATCAATCAGCCTTCATTTATTCTGGGTCCCAGCAGAGGAAGGTTAATTTTTCATACGCTGTCAGATGGTTCCGTGCAGAGGTTTTCATTACGTGTGAATAAATGGTTCTGCTCCGGTCTGTGCTGACGCATCAGAAACCAGATTCAATCCGCCCCAGCTGATCTGAGCACAAACCAGCGCTGTTCACATTAGCACAGCTGCCTCCAGAGAGTGATCGATTAAACCGTGTCCTCGCTCACACACACACACTCTCATGGCAGCGCATCGGGCCGTGAGCTGAGCCGCCCCTCACTGCAGCGGGGCCCCGGGGCCGTCACCCTGTCGGAGCCGCAGCAGCTGGCGGCGCGGGAAGCCATGGCCTCGTCTGTGCGCTTCACCGTCACGCCGACCAAAGCCGAGGACCTGCTGGACACGTCTCCAGACATCAGCTCGCGCTCCAGTGCCAGGGTCCGCTTTGGCTCCCGGGAGAGCGTGAACCGCAGCGAGGCGTCCGCAGGGGCCACCACCTCAGCCGGGGCCGACACGCCGGAGCGCAGCGCCCTGGAGCACGGTGAGAGACGCTCTCCTGTACCCTGTTCTCACTGTTACACACTAGGGGACGCTTTTAAAGCGTTCACACAGAACACATATTTACCGTGTTTTGTAGACTGGGACATCTGTTATTCAGAAAGCATGCAGAATTAATGTCAGTTCAACTTTTACAAAACATGACACAAGACTTTATAGTGTTTTTCCTCATTCCACTGCATCTCATGACGTTAAACCAAGAAACTTTGCACAATTCCTATAACCTACACAATACATGCATCACACTAATTGTTTCTAATTGTTTAAGTGAATTTTTTTTTAACCAAATTATATATGGTTTATAAACGTTCATTTAAACATCATGCACTTTTTCCCCAAGATTGTGTTAGTTTTTGGCTTTGTAGTAATCTTTAGCTCGATGCACCCTATTGTGGCTGCAGGAGAGAAGCCAAAAGCTTTTTCTCTCTTAACTGAAGTAATGCCCTTTACATTCCAATATAATTGCATATGAAAAATAGTGCTGTCTGAATATCATCCAGATGTAGTATTTTCTCAAAATAATGTTTTCTTTGGATGTGTTTTAATTGCTGAGCGAATGCAGTCTATTAAAGCTCATCAGTGATGAGTCGCTACAGCAGGGCTGTCATTGTATTCTTCAGATAGTGATAAGTGTGTTAGAAGACTGTACAGTGCAGTAAGCAGAACATGTTCCCTAATGAGGGTGTAACTCACAATGTGCAATATCATCATTATGAAACAGGAAGTTCCTTTCAGAGAAATGACATAACTCTGACTGTCTTGTGAGTTTAGCTGCAACACTCCCTAATGCACAGAACACACACACACACACACTGAAGGTTTGGCACAATCACACACACTTACTAGTCATTAAGTGGCTTTAAGAGCTTCACATGTAGATGACACACCTCAGTGAATAATGCATTGACAGGCGAGTGTGTGTGTGTGTGTGTGTGTGTGTGTGTGAGTGTGTGTGTGCTGGGGAAGTGAGAGTGTGTTTGCTGATGGTGACACAGTGTCATGTGATCCGTGGCTGTTCTTTCACGTCTGTTGCTCATTTATTTTGCCCAGACATTAGTTTTCTCTCATTGTTGTCAGGTGATGGCGGTGTGAAGCTGTCCAGCGTTTACATCAATAACTCTCACGCCGTTGATGACGATGACTTCTACGACAGGAATCTGGCTCTCTTTGAGGTTTGATTTATGGATATTGTTTATGATCTTTCTGTAGGCCGGTTCTCACTAAACACATGCAAGAAGCAAGAAAAGAGCCTGTTTTTAGGACAAAAAACATTACCAAATAATGAACTTTATTATTCACATTTCTATTGTTATCATTTATATTTGATTAAAATTCAAACTGCATTCACCTCAACAAAAGTGATCAAGAGTTATATGGACTGTAGAACAAAAATCCCCCCCCCCCCTAAAAAAAAAAAACAATAAAGTTTTTTAAATGACTTTGCCTTATTTATAGGATTAGTTTCTATTACAGTGAAACAGACATGAAAATAATGTTACAATATATTTCAGCAGTATTCCTTGGTAAAACTATTTTTTCAATTTTGGTTAAATGTTTGCTGAAATAAAAAGAGTTAAATAAAATTCAGTGCTAAACAATAATAACAATGTGTATTTACAGTTTTTTATTTGAAGAATGTACACAATGTAAATATAAAACCTTTTTAAATGAAAATAAATAGATTATAATACAGGGGAGATCTTCTTTATGGAATGATGTCACAGCACAGAAATGTTCTAGTCTTAAAACTAGCCTTTATTTTACACAAGATAAATATTTTTCCTCCAGTTGATGTTGGCTGTTGTTTCCTGCCTTTGATGAGCGTGTGTGTGTCTGCAGGAGGAGATGGACACTCGTCCTAAAGTGTCGTCTCTGCTCAGTCGCCTGGCGAACTACACAAACCTCACGCAGGGAGCCAAAGAGCACGAGGAGGCCGAGAGCATCGGCGAGAAACGCAAGAGCAGCAAGGTGAAACACACAGTCCAGATGCTGCTTTTGCTCAGCTTTGGGTTATGTTGATCATGTTTGTTTCAACGCTGATTTTTCCCATGATGCCATGTGTGTGTGTGCCAGTCTCCGCAGATGGGCACCTTCATGGGCGTGTACCTGCCGTGTCTGCAGAACATCTTCGGTGTGATTCTGTTCCTCAGGCTGACGTGGATCGTCGGTACGGCCGGAGTCCTGCAGGCGCTGTGTATCGTCTTCATCTGCTGCTGCTGCGTGAGTCTCACACACACACACACACACACAGGTGTGTTATATTGTAGGTGTGTTATTGACCGTTGACTCTGTTCACACAGACGCTGCTGACTGCGATATCTATGAGTGCCATCGCTACTAATGGAGTGGTTCCAGGTGAACTTTCTCTTCTTCTCTTCTAGAACGTGTCAGGAGCCCAGAGGGCTGCAGGCCTGGTCTGATTACTGTGTGTGATTGTGATTGTGATTGTGTAGAGTCTACTCCACAGAATCAGGGAGCCGATCTAAACTTTGCAACCCCAATACTAGAAATGTTGGGCCTTTTTAAAAATAAAAATAAATTTAAATCATATAAGCCAATATTTTATTCACAATAGAAAACAGACACAACACAATCTTACAGTTTTATCCACAAAATGAGCTCATTTCAAATTTGATGCCTGCTACAGAATAATTGTAATAAATAATAAAACGTCTTAAAGACGTCTGGTCATCGAGGTTATGAGTTTCCGGAGTCTTCTAGCTGAATCCTTTCGAAATGTCTTCCTTTTTTGCCCCCGTGACATGAAGCAGGCACCACTTTTAAAATGAGCTCATTTAGAGAATAAAAGTTTATTTTGTTCTCTGTGTTCTATTTACACTATTATTATTTTATTTTTTATATATATGCTTGTTTGGAGATTATTTGTTAAATAACAAAAGCAGATGAAAATAATTTTTACACATTTTTTTCCAAATAATGTATATCAATATATTAATTGCAAATATTTTTATTTATTATATCTTATATGTGTGTGTATATATATATATATATATATATATATATACATACGTGTGTGTGTGTGTAACATCTTAAATATATACATGCATGTGTTTATATATACTTAATAAATATACACAGTATACCCAGCTCCTAATATCCAGTTCAATATTAAACACATGTCAGATTGTGTAAAGGATTTATAATGTGTGTGTGTGATATATACATGTGTACATATGTATACATATATTCATAATATATGGAATCTCAAAGCAGAATCAATCCAAGCAGAGCTCTTTGTGATTAATATGATTTGCGTGTGTAATAATAGTGATGATGATGATGATGCAGTGTGTGTGAGCTGGTCTTCTGATGAAGGTTTGATCAATCCCTCTCTCTTCTGCTGTTGTAGTGTTAACATAGTAACTAACACACATCTGTCCGTCTCTGTGTGTGTGTGTGTGTCCGCTCCTGCAGCGGGCGGCTCGTACTTCATGATCTCTCGTTCTCTGGGGCCCGAGTTCGGCGGGGCCGTGGGCTCCTGCTTCTATCTGGGCACCACCTTCGCCGGCTCCATGTACATCCTCGGGGCCATCGAGATCCTGCTGGTGCGTGAGCTTCATATCTCGCGCTGATACAGCCGTTATCCAGCTTCTGTGAGTCTGACGTGTGCTTCTGTTGGTCTGCAGATGTACATGGCCCCCGGGGCTGCCGTCTTCGTCTCGGACAGCCCTGACGGCGAGGCCGGGGCCATGCTTAACAACATGCGTCTTTACGGCTCCATCTTCCTGCTGCTGATGTCACTGCTGGTGTTCGTGGGAGTCAAGTACGTTAACAAGCTGGCGTCTGTGTTTCTGGCCTGCGTGATCGTGTCCATCCTGTCCATCTACACCGGAGCGCTGGTGTCTGCCTTCAGCCCGCCCTCCTTCCCGTGAGTATCATGACATTTATATAATTTATACATTAAACATGTCTATAATAATATTTAATAATTTAGTATGTTTTATTTGATGGCATTTATTTAACAGCGTTGTGTGTAAATGTTTGCAGATAAAAGCTGTTTTTATCCAAAGTTACAAACAATTATGAATGTCACAAGTACTTTGTCATAAGAACATATCCACAGTATTTGAGGTGCTCGTGTGTAAGGTACAGTTCACTTCACTGGACACACGTGATGTCAGGGTGACTGACCCATGGGGTGTGTGTGCTGCAGGGTGTGTATGCTGGGGAACCGGAGCCTGTCTCGGCACGAGCTGAAGGACGGTCCGTGTAACAAGACGCTGCAGCCGCCACCGCTGGACACCGCTAATGCTAGCGAGAGCTGGAACGGCACAGACGCTCCTCCCGTCATCACCGCCTCGCTGGAGAAGACCACGCATCTCTGGATGCTCTTCTGCAACAACTCTGAGCTGAGCGCCGCCTGCGACGAATACTTCCAGCACAACAGCGTGAAGGAGATCCGGGGCATCCCGGGCCTGGCCAGCGGCGTGATCGCAGGTCAACCATCAACCGCTAACGCTACTGAACCTTAGCTGCAGTATAGCAGCTTTAATTATGTTTTGGGAAATGGGGAAAAGTTTTCTCGAAATGCATACAGATCATCTGAATCAGATGTACAATATGATTATTCACAGTATTTTGAAGTGTTCATGATAACAATATCTTGCACGTTCATCACCATGATCTCATAACCGCACACACACACACACACACACACACACACACGTCTCCAGCGAGACCCACACTAATGGCGCTTTTCCACTACATAGTACCAGCTCGTCTCGGCTCGCCTCGACTCGGCTCGACTCGGCTCTGTTTGG
>JAUCNO010001819.1:166178-180014 GCA_032353835.1 Enteromius viviparus
TTAGAAATCTTTGGGGGTGCTTTTATTCATTTTGGGGGTGCTGAAGCACCCCCAAAAATGGGCTAAAATCGCCCCTGGTGGGCATTTCGTTCCCCATAGTGCACTATGCGTTCACTGCAATGATGCAAAGTGCAAAGGATTTAATATATTAGAAGCCAGTCTTAGATTTATTTTAAACTGAATATGAGTAGGCTGTAGTCAAAAAGTACCATTTATGATGTTTTCATGGTGAAAAGAGGCCCTGAGACCAAGACCTCTTCAAACGAAAGAAAAAGCAGAAATTTGGAGTAAGGCCATATAAAGATGATTTTTTGAAGTTTGGGTTCGTCAACTGTTCGGACGCAGGATATCCTGAAATACAGTACCAATGTGAGACGGCTGTCGTTGGGCAGGGTGGTCAGCCGAGTATTTCGAATACTCGCACCGGTGCGCACAAACCCCAGGCCCCGCCCCTGGCCCCGCCCCCCTCAACAAGATCCTCATCTCCAAGCAGCAGCTGCAGTCGCCGCGACAACCCCCGCCACTGCAGCAGATGCAGAACACGCCCCCTCCCCCCCCGCCTGCAGCAGATGCTGCACTCCCCGGCTCCGCCCCCGCTGCTGGCCAAACCACACGTGATCGCCACGGCAACAACAACGCCACCACCACCGCTGCAGATCAAGATCGTCCCAGTCGTGCAGAGTGACGCCAGCGCACCGATCATCGTAACCGCCGCTGAGTCGCATGTCGCCGAGGTGCTGCCCCCCGCCGAGGTGCTGCCCCCCGCTGCCATAGTAAATGACCTGTCACCATCGGCAACCGAGGAGGTCGCTGAAGAAGGGGTGAGTGTGAAGATCCCGTTACAGGAAGGCAAAACTTTACTAAAAAAACGATGAGCTTTTATTTTATAATGATGTGTGTGTGTGTCCTCATCAGATGGAGGTGGAGGTGGACGTGTCTCCGGCTACAGACGCTCCGCACACAGATGCTCCCAGTGTTTGTGTCCGTGCCGGCTGCAACAACCCCCCCATAGAGAGCAAAGACTGGGACCGAGAGTACTGCAGCAACGAGTGTGTGGCCACGCACTGCAGGTACACACACACACACACACACACAGCTATCTCTGTGAGGACATACGTGGACTCAGTGTAATCTCTAGCTCCTGACCCGAACCCTGACCCATCACAACTAAGTGCTTTACCTAACCCTACCCTTTACCCAATTATACCCTTCCCCCTAAAACCAAGTCTGGACCCTCAAACAGGTCTTTAAAGAGCGGACCGGACAAAATGTCCTCACTCTGACGATCTAAAACTCAGACCGGCCCTCACAAAGATAACTGTACAAGTACACACACACACACACACACTCATGTCCAGATGTGTAATGTGCTTGAAGACGAGTGTGTGTGTCGTCCTGAACAAGCACCTGTGTTTGTGCTGTTACTGATGTCTGGTCTGTTCTCTGCAGGGACGTGTTCATGGCCTGGTGTGCCATCAGAGGACAAAGCTCAACCACCGTCACGTAGAAACACGGATGAGACAGATGTGTGTGTGGAGACCCTGAACTCTCAGCGTGAACAAGAACGGCAGGAAAGCCCGACTGTTAACCGCTGCTTCACATGCACAGACTGATCGAGGAGAGCAGCGGGAATCCTAGGATGGGAAAAAAGGAATATTTAAAGTGATCTCAATAATATAACTGTATATCAACAGATGGTTATTTTTACCAGGTGTGTGTTCACAGCAGAAACCGGTTTTATGTAAGAACAGAAACCCATGCTTGGGTTATGGATTGCAATCTGAAATATTTCACACAAAATCCAGCTTTGCGTAGCTGGAAGTGTCTGTGTTTTTGTACCTGCATAGAGGATGTTTCTGCTGTAGAGCATGCGTGTGTGTGCGTGTGTGTGTGTGTGTGTGTGTGTGTGTGTGTGTGTGTGTGATGTGTGTGTGTGTGTGTGTGTGTGTGTGTGTGAGAGAGAGACTGAGCACTACACATTTCTTAAGCTGATAATGCACAGACTGTTTTAAAATCATAACTATTCCGGTTTTTGGCGCTGGCTTGATTTCATTTTGATCCGTGGTAACTAGAGTTCTTGGCCAAAATTAAATGGTGTTGCTATGGTTACTGTTACAATAGAACTCGTAACTAACGGCCACGAAATCAAAACGGATTCAGCAAAAACAGCCGTTTGATGCCATATTTATTGTGATTTTTATTATTAGTATGCATTTAATTTACATGAATGCGTTTGGCAGACGCTTTTACCCAAAGTGACTTGCTTTGCATTTAAGCTCTGGATCTGATGCCTTCCCTGGGAATCCAACACCGTTGTGGCATCGCTGGGAAACAGAGGACCGTTTTAATACCTTTTACATTCTCAGATCTTACTGTAGATTAAACACAGAGATTTTATAATGGGGAAATGTTCAGAAACAGACATGTGTGAGTGCTCGTGAACATATGATCTTCTTTGCTGATTTTTCTTTAACTTTTTGGGCTGTTGAGATCATCTCAGTTCTTTGATTGAGTCGAGGAGATCGAGTTGAATAAACAACCAAATAAAAAAGAGAAATGATTGGTTGGTTTGGTCTTCACGTTTACCTAGGCTGATTCTTCATTTATAACCTTACAGTGGTTTTAAGAGATGAATAAATATATGGAATAAAACACACTGAATGATTTATGAGCAGTTTTATTAGCTGTAAACATTTAAAATATATATACATAGATATTTACTATATGTCATATAATATTTCGTTATGTCCCACAATACTCTCTATCTCTATATATATATGTATTCTTTATTATCTAAATGTACAATCACTTTATAAAGAGGCATTGAAGTTGAAAAGATTAGGAAGCCTGCTTTAATAATGGTAAAAATATGCCTTAATCTAGTTGAAGCAGCCATGGTGCAGTGAATAATCACTTTAACACATCACTTCGCTCATGAAATATTCCTTATATTATTCTTTAAAAAACTGAACATCGAGGCGCTGCTACTCCTTTGAGCCCACGTGCTTCGCTGGAGTTCGCGCTCTTTTGAATGACACTAGGTGGCGGGAAAAAGCCATGCGCGCGGACGGCGGGAACGCGGTGACGTGAATATCGGGAGCGGGGTTTGCGCAGCACGTGACCGTAAGAGCGGGATTTCATTGGGCCCAAGCCGGGTGACGTAAGCGTCAGGGCGGGAGTTTCTGCGAGGGAGGGAAACAAAAGCAGCAATAAACACCTCGGTTAGGCTTTAATAGCGAATAAATACTTAATTAACGAGCGCAGATTAATTTCGTTGCATAGTTCTTTTAAAACACACCGTGCATTCGTGAAACAAGCACGCGTTTAGGTCATAATAATAATAATAATAATAAACATCTGAACAGGCACAAAATGGCAGCATAAATAAATAAATAATTACATATGATAAAGAAATATTAATTTGAATTGATAAAAATATTTGATTAAAAACAATGACGTCAAATAAATGCCCACTGTTTCTAAATATATATTAACTAAATAAATGTTTAATATATGCATAAAAATCAGAAAGGGGCGGAGCTACAGATCAGCGGAGCACACATGCGTGTTTTATCATGATATATTCACATCATCGTAGCATTTACAGAGCGACAGCACTTAGAACAACACAACGAGCACATTTTAAACAACAATATCCGTCTTTTTTAAATAGAAAGAAGTAGTTTCCCGTGTTTTCGTTCTTTTCGCGTGTGTTGTTATTGTTTTGTCCAGTGGAGAGAAGAAAGAGTGGAGATCAGCGGAGTGTGTTGCCCGCTCTCCGCTGCTGTACTTCAGTGTGTGTGTGTGTGTGTGTGTGTGTATGTGAGTGTGTGTGTGTTGATGTGATATTATGGCGGTGAATCTGGATAAAGACGCGTTTTACCGCCGCATCAAGCGACTCTACGGCAACTGGAAGGTACGGAGAGCCCACAGCCGCTCAAAACAGCACTAAATCATCTTAAAGATCATATTCTGACAGATATTATTCACTATGATGTGTTTATGCGCCTGTGTGATGCTGGAAGTCCTCTCTCTCTCTCACACACACACACACACACACACATTCAGGCCTCATTTCCATACTACTGTTATATAAACACACGCAGGCCACCGCGCGTGTCTCCGTCGGTTTGCACGGTCGTTTATTTCCGTTCCTAACGGAATCGCTGGAGTTTACGAGCGTTTCGTCAGTTTTTTTGTGCGATTAGCGCAGTGGCTAATGTGCTAGCCTGTTAGCATGTAGTGGTTTCACGCCATTTCCGCTCGGTCGTAATTAGTGTTGATAACTCAGTTATGAAATAAACCCTAGGACTGTGTGTTTCGTGTAGGTTGTGGTCAATGTTTGTTAGTTAAACGCTTTGTTTGGATGCAGAAGTTCAGTCAGATGTAGCATTAGCTGTGAGCTAGCTCAGATTGAGACATGCTGCAGGTGGGAAAGACATCTATTACTGCTCTAGTTATCTCTAGTCACTTAGTTCTGTTTACCACAAAGAATAAAAGACTAAAGTGGTTTAAAAAGGTTGTTTTTTTCTTTATCCTGCAGCACTGTTTCATTGCTAAACAAATATATCCATGTACTAAAAGAAAGATATTTTGAGTAGGTATTTTTCATATTTATTTATTTTATTTTTAATAGGAGTTTAGCATTGTTTAAGGTTTTATTTGATGTAGATATTTATTAATATTTAATTTGTTCAATATATTATTATCGCAATATGTAATTAAATATTGCCACGTTGTTAGAATATTTAGGTATAAATAAATTAAAGATTAAACTCACACGTATAAATGAACATGGTTTTGAATTACACCACAGTGTAATGTAAATAGTTCAATTACACAATTGAACCATTTTAAAGTAAAATTGTATAAAGTGTAATTTATGTCATAATGTGGGCAGTTTTGTTTTCTTCTACCCCAAGCTATCAATTGTATGGTTGCAAGTGTAACTATAATATTAGTTTTTGAATGGGTAGACATGACACACAACTCTTCATGATATAATCATGTACTGTATAGTAACTGTTATTTCATGGCAGAAAGGTGAAGATGAGTTTGGGAAGGTGGATGCCATCGTGGTGTCTGTTGGAGTCGATGAAGAGATCGTCTACGCTAAATCTACAGCCCTTCAGGTGCAATAAAACACTGTTTATAAGAGTATTAATACCGTCAGAGATCACCGCATGCTCATGTTTTATCTTCTCTGTCCAGACGTGGCTGTTTGGTTACGAGCTCACAGACACTATCATGGTGTTTTGTGAGACTAAGATCATTTTTCTGGCCAGTAAGAAGAAAGTGGAGTTCCTGAAGCAGGTCGCCGTCACTAAAGGCAACGAGAATGCAAACGGGATTCCTCCGATCACGCTGCTCGTCCGAGAAAAGGTAGAGTCTGCTTCATGCTCTGCAGTCATCTGAACCCTCTTTATAATAGAGAAACGCTCTAAACGGTCTGGGCCAAACTCTGTGAGTGCTACAACAACATTATAAAATGCTTTTAAATGTGACCCTGGAGCTCAAAACCAGGCTATTTGAAAATCTGCAATCGGAGGGAGTATTGAGAGGATCACCTTTAAAGCTGTTCAAATGAAGTTCCTAGCGGTTTATATTTCTAATCAAAATTACAGTAAGACATTTGCTAAATATCTTCATGGAACATAACAGGGTTTCAATGTTTGTGTGACAGAACGAGAGCAACAAGGTGAACTTCGAGAAGATGATCGAAGCCATCCGTGGAAGTAAAGACGGAAAGACGGTCGGCGTGTTCATGAAGGACAAGTTCCCCGGAGAGTATATGAAGAGCTGGAGCGACATGATCACGGCCGAGGGCCTGGAGAGGGTCTGTTCCACTGATGTTCTCACACCGAGCGTGCTGGACCAGGGACTGATGATCTGAGCTTGAGTGTGTGTGTGTGTGTGTCTCAGGTGGACATGAGCACGGTGGTGGCATATACGATGGCGGTGAAGGAGGACGGGGAGCTGGCGCTCATGAAGAAGGCAGCTGCCATCACCAGCGACGTCTTCACCAAGTTCTTCAAGGAGCGAGTGATGGAGATCGTAGACGCTGACGAGGTTCCCTCGCTTTTTTACCCATGTCTTATGAACTTCCTCTGTATTGTTGTAGAATGTGACATCATGAGAAGCCTGGGGTGTTCGTGTTACAGCTAATGACGGTGGATTCTTCTGTGGCTAATGTTTTGTGCCCGTGCTCTCTGTTGATCAGAAAGTCAAGCACAGTCGTCTGGCCGAGTCTGTGGAGAAGGCCATCGAGGACCGCAAGTTTCTGGGCGGCGTGGACCCGTCGACGGTGGAGATGTGCTACCCTCCCATCATTCAGAGCGGCGGGAACTACAGCCTGAAGTTCAGCGTGGTCAGGTGAGGGCCGTAGCGGTGTGTTGTTCTGACGCAGACGCTCCGGCGCTGAACATCTCTCTCTCCGCAGTGATAAGAACCACATGCACTTCGGGGCCATCACCTGTGCCATGGGCATCCGCTACAAGTCCTACTGCTCCAACCTGGTGCGCACACTGATGGTGGACCCTCCACAGGACATGCAGGACAACTACAACTTCCTGCTGCAGGTGGAGGAGGAGCTGCTGAAGGAGATGAAGCACGGTGAGAGAGAGAGTGTGTGTTTGTGCTTGTATGGGTGCTTCCTTAAGTCTGTGTGAGTTTGAGTGTATGCTTGTTGTTGAATGGTTTAATCATCTGTGTGTGTGTGTGTGTTGTACAGGAGTGAAGCTGAGCGAGGTCTATAACACCGTCCTGGAGTTCGTCAAGAAAGAGAAACCAGATCTGGTCAGCAAACTGACGAAAAACCTCGGGTTTGTGTCTGAAACGCTTCATACTCCAGATCATCCTGTGAAGTGAGCTGCCTGTGACGTGTGTGTGTGTGTGTGTGTGTGTGTGTGTGTGTGTGTGTGTGTGTGTGTTGCAGGTTCGCTATGGGCATCGAGTTCAGAGAAGGATCGCTCGTATTGAATGCCAAAAACCAGTTCAAACTCAAGAGAGGCGAGTCTGAGCTCATAACTCCTGTTGTCTAGTAATTAGCATTACTGCGTTAAAAAACATCTAGTTCCTGTGTTTAAACTGAATCTTCATGATACTGTGTGAGGAGTGTAGTGTGTGTAAAGTCTGAATTGGACATGTTTTTTGTGCGTCTCTAGTGTTGGGGGATGTTACGTGTATATAATGTGAAGTCTGTGTGGTTGTGTCTTGCTCTTGTAGTTATTGTGCCGATGTGTTTGTGCAGGGATGGTGTTCAGCATCAGTCTGGGATTAGCTGATATGATTAACCAAGAGGCCAAGAAAGATGAGCAGAAAAAATACGCACTCTTCGTCGGAGACACCATACAGATCAACGAGGTGCGTAACGCTCGTTAGTGCTGGGAGCGCTCTGAAACGCTTCGGTAATCCTGTACTTGTGTTTGTGATCGCAGGAGGATCAGGCCACCGTCCTCACACCCGTCAAAAAGAAGATCAAAAACGTTGGCATTTTCCTCAAGGTAAAGACACGCTGGGCCGTCATCACACTCCGTATGAATATACAATAAACACAAAACCCATCGACGGTGGTTATTAGCTATTTATGATTAATTCAATCCATATATATATGTGTGTTATACTGTGTGATATTTATAGAGAAGTCTTAAAGATGTCAGAAACTCACCTGTTAAACTGTTTTTCTGTGCGCGTCCAGAACGACGATGAAGAGGACGAGGAGGAAGAGGATGATAACGCAGAGGAGCTGCTGGGGAAAGGAGCTCGTAGCGCCGCCCTGCTGGCCGACAGAACCAGGGTATGTTCCTCCTCCATTAATCAGCAGAACTCAGCCGGCTCATACCTGCCTTCTCATTTACTCTCCTCACATTGGTCAGAATGAGATGACTGCTGAGGAGAAGAGGCGGGCCCATCAGAAAGAACTGGCCAATCAGGTGAACGAGGAGGCCAAGCGGCGGCTGACGGAGCAGAAAGGAGGGCAGCAGATACAGAAGTATGAGAATAAATGTGTTTACACCACATTCAGTTCCTCTGTGAGCCTGGGGCGCCAAAACGGTCATAAATAACAGGGGTAGACCTTTATGCCAAAAATGCTACAGATGTTCTAATAGTTGCGTGTCTTGTGTGACTGGTTGTAACTGGGTTAGCGCTCCAGGGTCAGGTTGTGTCTTACTAGTTTGACGTAAACGCTCTTGTCTTCCCATTCAGAGCCAGAAAGTCGAATGTGTCGTATAAGAACGTTTCCCAGATGCCCCGAGAGAAGGACATCAGAGACATGAAGATCTTCATTGATAAGAAGTACGAGACCGTGGTCATGCCCGTGTTCGGCATCTCTACGCCGTTCCACATCGCCACCATCAAGGTAACCTCATCACTCTGCTCTGACGCTGAACTCCGCTCTGTCTGCTCCGTCTGAGTCTCTGACCTGTGTTTACAGAACATCAGTATGTCTGTGGAAGGAGATTACACGTATCTGAGGATAAACTTCTTCGTGCCGGGCAGCTCGCTGGGACGCCACGACGGCAACATCTTCCCCAACCCCGAGGCTACGTTTGTCAAAGAGATGTAAGGCCTTATAAAGACCAAACACTGGGCTTGGAGAACAGCTTCTTGTGTAACCAAATAGACTGCTCCACACTAAAACACCACTGTCTGCTACACATTTAACGCAAGTTTTGGTGTAGTGCTGGAGTAAAATGACAAAATGTGCAAAAAATATTCTCTCTTCTAGTACATACCGCGCGTCGAACCTGAAGTCTCCGGGCGATCACTCTGTGCCCTCCACAAACCTGCAGAATGCCTTCCGCATCATCAAGGAGGTGCAGAAGCGCTACAAGACCCGCGAGGCAGAGGAGAAGGAGAAGGAGGGCATCGTTAAACAGGACTCGCTCGTCATCAACCTCAACCGCAGCAACCCCAAACTCAAAGACCTTTACATCCGGCCCAACATCGCCCAGAAGAGGATGCAGGGCTCGCTGGAGGCACACACCAACGGTGAGAGAGCGTCTGCGCTGATGTGGTCGAGAGAGGACCGGCTGGATCAGGCAGGATAGTGCAGATCAAGCAACTATAGACCACTTGTGCAGGATACAGTATATTAACTCAAAAAGACGTCAGTCTCCATTAACCTTTAGAGCTGATTGAAAATGGTTCACACGGTAGGAGCTGTGTGTATTTGAATAGAGTTGCTTAGAGTCAGTTTCTGCTAATGGTTTGCCGCTCTGCAACCCTTTATTTCTGAGAATATTTAACCCCATTTGCATGAATGGAACTTAAATGCATAACGTCTGATTGCTCATGAACAGTCCAGATTTACAAATCTTATCTAAGTGTATTTTGAATGTTTCTAAGGTTTCGTTCCCTTACTCTAAACTTACCCATCTCTTCAGACCAGTACTGATCTCAAACGATGGCTCTCTTGTGTGTCTCCAGGTTTCCGTTTCACGTCAGTGCGTGGTGATAAAGTGGACATCCTGTACAACAACATCAAGCACGCCATATTCCAGCCGTGTGACGGCGAGATGATCATCGTGCTGCACTTCCATCTGAAGGTGTGCCTCAAACTAAACACGTGTGCTGCTCCTCGCTCTGCACCGACCGTCATTAACTCTCTTCTGTCCGTCACAGAACGCCATCATGTTCGGGAAGAAGCGGCACACGGACGTCCAGTTCTACACGGAGGTGGGCGAGATCACCACAGACCTGGGCAAGCACCAGCACATGCACGACCGCGACGACCTCTACGCCGAGCAGATGGAGCGCGAGATGAGACACAAACTCAAATCCGCCTTCAAGAACTTCATCGAGAAGGTGGAGTCGCTCACCAAAGAGGAGCTGGAGTTCGAGGTTCCTTTCAGAGACCTCGGGTGAGTGGAGTCGCATCAGACTGGGATTAAAGTCAGGCCTCGTGAGTCTGGACACATCGGCACTTAACCTCATCAAACATACTTGAAAATAAGATTACAATTAAAACACTGGGTGTCGTTTACTAACCACAAAAGAGTCTGATCTGGGTACGACTGAGTCACAGTCCGTCACGAACTCTTCTGCTTTATTCTGAATTTACCAAAAATGTAACACGCACTGTTAATCTGTAAAAGTTCACGCAAGAGAACCGTTTCTTGGATCAAATGCAAGTCTTTTCAGTTTCTAGTAAACGTTCTGACACCTGGTACTCTGAGAGACAAAAGATACACCATGTTTGTCTTTTTGACCTGATTCTGAACAAAGTAATGAAGGTGTATTTTGGTCCCTTTTAATATACAGCATATAACCTGTGTTTTTGTGTTTCAGCTTCCAAGGCGCCCCCTACAGGAGCACCTGCCTGCTGCAGCCCACGTCCAGCGCCCTCTCTAACGTCACAGAGTGGGTGAGTCTCGCCAAATAAAGACCATCATGCCTCAAACACCCGTCTGTATTAGGGCTGGGTATCGTTTGAGTTTCATCCGTTCCAGTTCAGATCTGATTGTTTCCCAGATTCACTCGCGTGTGTCTGCTGCACAGACGCAGTCATGAGCTGCACCGGTGTATTTGTAGCAGTGAGCAACAGTACATCATATAGGTCAAAGTGATACTTGTCCGTGACGATATTTAGAAAATGTAATTACTGTAAAAATTGAGGACAAACGTTGATAAATGTAATCGTTAGCACACATTGCTAAGGACCTCATTTGGACATGTTTGAAGGCAAGTTTATGCATGTATTTTTGCATCCTCAGAGGACAATATTTGCAATCTGGAAATCTAACAAATGCATCAATGAAAAGCTTGTTTATTCAGCTTTTAGATGTATACAGTAATTTTAAAGTAGAACATTAAAATCCCTTATGATTGGTTTTGTTGACCGGGGTTACATTAAGTCTCTCTTTGAAAAACCTTTATGAACAAAACTCAGCAAACTGGACTTGATGAAGAGCCGTTTGGGTTCATGATAGAGCTGCAAGATTCTGAATAAAATTAATTTACTTCATTACAATTTAACCGCAACCTCCTAAACTTAAAAAAAGTAATGTAATTTATTTTGCGCTGATTCAGTGACTCAGGATTTCCTCGAGTTATTATTGGATGAATCAGTGTTTTTGAATAAATTGCTTGAGTTAATGATTCAAAGACATGCGTTTTAATGGGCTCTTTTTACCGCATGGTAAAGATGTGGATAGAGGGATCGTTAGGCAGAATGTAAATTAATATCCTGTTTTCTGATTCCTGGTCCTGATGCTGCTCTTCCTCTCAAAGCCTCCGTTCGTGGTGACGCTCGACGAGGTGGAGTTGGTTCATTTCGAGCGAGTCCAGTTTCATCTGAAGAACTTCGACGTGGTCATCGTTTATAAAGACTACAACAAGAAAGTCACCATGATCAACGCCGTGCCTGTCAACTCTCTGGACCCCATCAAAGAGTGGCTGAAGTAAGCTAGCGTTCAGGCCGTGCCGCTCTGGTTTGAGATCTCTCCCGTGTGAGTGAACGTGTGCTCTCTGTGTGCAGCTCGTGTGACATCAAATACACGGAGGGCGTGCAGTCACTGAACTGGACCAAGATCATGAAGACCATCGTGGACGATCCGGAGGGCTTTTTCGAGCAGGGCGGCTGGTCCTTCCTCGATCCGGAGAGTGAGGTAAACTTTACCTTGTGGTGTTTTATTATGGTCTCATTTCCTTTTTTTGATGTAGTTTTTATGGCTTGTATAACTACTAATGATCGTGGTGGTATGCTAACGTGATCGTGTTTCTGTGTCTCAGGGAAGTGGCGCAGAGGAAGATTCAGAGTCTGAGATAGAGGATGAGACGTTTAACCCCTCGGCTGATGAAGAGGAGGAGGAAGAGGAGGACAGCGATGAAGATTACTCCTCAGAGACGGAGGACTCAAGTAATGTGCTCTGATATATTACCCATGAGAGAATTACTGATTAAATTCAACTGCTTTGTTTCATTTGATTCAGATGATTTTGTATTTAGATGAAGTATTATCATTATTTTTATCCCCTTTTTGTGTAATTGATGTATTTTTGACGTAATTAATTTACATCCTTTTGTTATGCTCTGAGTTGTGCTCCTCGGCCTCTTTGATTGAGATGTAGTTTCTCTGAGCGTGTGTCTGTAGAGGGTTTATGACGTCTGATGTCCATCTGTTGGTCACAGATTACAGCGCGTCTCTGGGCAGCGAGGAGGAGAGCGGGAAAGACTGGGACGAACTGGAAGAGGAAGCCAGGAAAGGTGAGAGAAACACAAACAAATCTTTTTCTTAAGTGTATTTCAGAGTTATGTGTGCATCTAGGATCGTTTGATTGCATAACATTAAGTTTGATTTTGTTGACCTCAGAGTTAATGTTTTTTTTCCAGGATTTCAGAACTTTTTCTTTTTTTTTGACAAATAATAAAGTGAATAATGCATCAACAAACACCTCAGTAAAACCTGTCAGAATAAAGAGACGAATATATCTGCTAAAACTTGTCTAAGTGCAGCTGAAGTTCAGAAACAAAGAGAGAACTGCATTTAAAGATGACTAAACCTGGTCCGTTATATGTGAATAAAACATTCAGGATATAGAGAGGAACACAGAGTTTAGATGTAAGCGGTACTGAAGTGCAGATAAAACTCCTTAAATATATGCATCAGGTGTGTTAAAATACAACCACGCAAAGCAGCGATTGGTCTGTTTGTAACCCTTACTTCCTTCTGTCAGCTGATCGAGAGAGTCAGTATGAGGATGCAGAGGAGACCACAAACAGGAAGAGGAAAGGCCGTTCATCGGCTCCGCCCCCCAGCAGCAAGAAGAAGAGACGACATTAGATAACACACACACACACACACACACACTGCCAAATCAGTCTCCCACAGTCCTCTTTGACTGCCCCACATGCGCGCGCACACACACACACACACACACACACTGTGTTTGGTGTACATCGTGTCGGCCAGCGCTGATGTGTGTGTAGAATAGTGGTTTTCATATCAGCGGATGGACGGACCTTCACTCGTCTGCTTTTTTTGGGGATTTTCCTCTGTTGGGTTGAATGGCATCTCTTTAGTGTGTGTGTGTGTGTGTGTGTGTGAGAGCTGTTTTCTGAAGCAGTAGCTGTGATGTAGTGTTGGTGTTTTTGAGCGTTACGTGACACTCATTCCTCAACTCTTCAGCTCATCTCTCTCACACGCACCGTATCTGTTCGTGTATGAATAGACGTGCGCTTTCACTGCGATGTGCTTTTACGTTAGTACATAAGGATTCACTTAGTTTTTTTGTTTTTTTTCTAATGCAAGGGGACACGGACACACACACACACACACACACACACACACACTGTAAACACTTTTTTCCATTTAGTATTTTTTGCTCATTCTGGATTGGTAGTCTTGTATTGTTCAATCAAAATTGTTTTTTTGTTTTTCTTTTTTTTTTTTTTTTAATAAAAGTTCAGTGAAATTTAAAGCTTGTTTCTTATTAAAGCTTTATTTTTGGGGTCAGAGGGTGTGCTATTTCATATTCATTGTAAAATGCGTGATGGTATTATTAACGCCCAAAATCAGAAGTGTTTTTTTAAGTCTTAAGTAGAAACATGGACCAAAACAAAGAGCTGTCGAAAGACACGAGAGAGAATTGTAGACCTTCACAAAGCTGGAAAGGGCTACAGGGCTTTTGTCAAGCAGCTCGGTGAAAAAACAACTGTTGGAGCAACTGTCAGAAAATGGAGGATAATGATGACGGTCAATGTCCCTCAGTCTGGGGCCCCAAGGAAGATCTCTCCTCGGGTATCAGTGATGCTAAAAATGTCAAGTCACTTTTATTTATATAGCGCTTTTAACAATACAGATTGTAGCAAAGCACTGAACATTATCAAATAGAA
>JAUCNO010001819.1:207777-220267 GCA_032353835.1 Enteromius viviparus
CATACAATTTAAACCGTGACAAAAACGTAACAATCATACAATTTAAGGGCCATTATTGTAACACCGCTACGTTTTGCACTTTGGACCAACGTAGTCAGGGTACAATTTTATATGAGACTGGGTTGCAATATTATGTTGATGAGATGGGACGCCAACTCCGACACATTAGGTCCCCATTGAAAGGATATTGGAAAGATCCAGAATAATCAGGTCTCAAAATTAAGATAACTAAAAACACCTAAGTTTAGTATTGCAATGTAAATTTAATAATTACTTAAAATTGGAGTCAGATTAAAATGAGGTAACCTCATACTTAAAAGTAAAATTAAAAGTAAAACTTAAGGGTAAAAATTATAAATTAAACTTAAAACCCAAAGTTAGAAATTCCCTTGGAGTGTCTTCTCTTTAGAGCCGGGAGGTGAAACACGACATCCAGCCAAAATAGGTGGAACCTTACATCATAAATAAAATTTGCATTTTGAATATTTTGTTGAGAATCCGTTGCAGGCAATGTCTTGCTTCTGGAACTCCTGAACATCAGCAGAGACTGGGTATCTTCTTTGTGATGCTGTACCAGGCCTTTACTGAAGCTGACTTCAGTTGTTGTTATTTGTGGGTCTATCTGTCTTTATTTTTGTCTTCAGCTCGTGTAATGCTGCTCAGGCTGAGATCAAAAGATTGACTGGCCAATGCAGAATATTTCACTTTTTTACCTTCAAAAACTCCTGGGTTGCTTTTGCTGTATCATTGAAGCAATCAATTTTGCAACATTTGACTGAATCTGGGGAGAGAGTATTTCCCTGTACACATTTTCACTGATGATGGTGTGCTTTGATCAAGATCTCGGAAGGATTCAAATATTTTTTCTTTTCTTTTTTTTTTCTCAGTGCATTACTTAACATTATGTTAAGTCACCTTTATTTCTATAGTGCTTTAATAAAGCATAATAAAGATTGTGTCAAAACAGCCTCCCAGTGATAAACAGGAAGATAAAAGAACCAGGTCTGGAAACTCATCATGGCTACAGAAATAAATATTATTTTTGTTGTAGTCACATTTTCTCCAATTCTACTACACACAAATAGTATGAAATATCAAACACATTATTTCAAATTAACCGTATTAATATTTAAAAAAAAAAATTTTTTTAGGGCTACAAACAGCTGTAAACCATTCTGCCATGCTTGTGTAAGGTTGTGCAAGTTCACACTTTTCATGATCAAGTTCAGTTCACACATGCTTAAAGTGAACTGTTCACATTCATAGCTCACAATTTTAATTTTTGAACTAGTTCAAAGTTCAGTAATTTTATTTTTAGGTGCGATATATATGAAATCTAAATAAAAATGTATTTTGTTTTAACATACATCTATAACCTACCTACATACAAACGATCAGAAACGATGGCCGGGGCTAAATCTGTTGTAAAGGCGGTCCTCTGTGGCGAACCAGTGGGAACCTTCCCCAGAGTTTTAGTTCCTACCCGGACCGTTTTCCATCGAACACCTGTTGATTTGAGCACGTACGACAATGAGTATGCAAATGGATCTACCGTCTGCTGAGCCTGTGTTACAGAATCGAGACTTCGCGTCTGACTAGTGCAAGAGTCTGTCCTTTTATACTGGAGAATAGTCCAGAATCGGCGTGAAAAGCGTCGGGGTACGTGGGCTAAAAGAGTTCGGGTAGGAACGTTAGTACTCAGGCGAAGGTTCCCGCTGCTGCGCGTTGGAGAGGACCTCAGAGGTGCGCTCCGTGACAGCACTGGGTTTCATTGCACAGAATTTGCGCTGAGACACATGCACGTTGCTTGACAGTATGTGCTTCCATCCGTCGAGTTTTACTTTATACATTTTTTATATACCGTTTGGAATGCATTGGTATTAAATGCACAAAACCTGCACGCTGAGACTTTGTCACTGACTGTCACGTGCTCTTTGTGCTTTGTTTGGGCTGTGGTTTAATGCACTTGCATTTTCAAAAGCTTTTATACAAAACAGATGTGCACACCGTCAGTTTTGATTTCAGAGCAGAGCAAAACATCTGATATATCGAAAGAGATCTGTTCATTAGTCTGAATTGCAGCCACTTTGGTCACTGTCTATGATTTCATCAGTAATAATCAAGTGGCAATAATGCAGAGGAAAAAAAAAATATCAAAGATATTTCTGTAAACTTTTGTATACTCAATGAGCACTTTAATAACTAATAGTTTTAAAAAAGTAGCCTATTCATATAATGATTACAAAAATTGAAATTTTGTAGCCATGTACAGTAATATTGAAGGAGTATGTGAGATTTTCCTGGTTTCACAGACAAGGCTTAAGTTAGTCACAGACTAAAATGCAAGTTTGAACTGCTTCAAATGAAAACATCTTGCCTCTGACATATCAAATTATAAAATTTTGTTAAAGATTAGTATCTTAATTTAACTAAGGCCTAGTCCTGGCTTAAGCTAAGCCAAGTTTGTGAAACTGGGCCATTGTGTTTATAATAACAATCTTATTGAACTGAATTGTCAAACCAAGTAAGTAAGTAAAAAAACACACTGAAGCACAAGACATGAGAAATAACAACATACAGACAGACAAGGGCACGCTACTGCGTGACAATAGGGCTTTACGTTTAGTCATTATTTAGGTAGTGTTACGAATGAGACGGCAGGCGATTGAATCCAAGTGCAAGGTGTTTATTTTAAGAGTCAACGGGAAGACAAACAGGCTTAGTTTAGAACCGGCGAACAACAGTGTCAGAGAAAAGGCAGAAACAACTCCAAATACCAGACAAGAGGTCGGGCGATGGGCACACAGAGATCCAAGGGAGAATATACTTTATATATATACCTTTTCATTTCTTTCTTTTACAGGAGTAATTCAAAATGCTTAACATAAGCAAAAAATAATCATAAAAAACAATAACAACAATAAAACAGGGAACTGAAAAACTTTTTCAATTATTTAAAACAGTTGAAAAAAAAAAGATTATCTTAGAATTACTTTATGATGAAACATTAGGTCATATTAACATATATTTAAAAGACTCATCCTCTGACAAACAGACAGAAGTGGTATGTAAAGTGGATCTCTCTCTCTCTCTCTCTCTCTCTCTCTGTAAGGGTTTATTCAAACATCATGAGCTTAAAGCAGAACGAATCAAGAAACACTGAAATGAACATGAGGGTGTACTACAGGACTCTTTTAGTGGGTAAGTAAAATGTACAAACTACTGCAGCTTGTCTAATGTCTTAGTGATTTCACCTTTTTTACTACTAAAATTTTTTCAGTCTGATCTACTGTTTAAACGTAGGTATTAATACGTTACATTTACAAGCATAAAACTTACATTTGCGTATGTTTTTGCTGTTGCTAAAACAATCAACCAGACATATTTTAACGTTTAAAACTTACAAACAGCTACTTATTTTTTGTTAAAATACGTAAAATAGTTGCGTATATATTTGATATAATTAAGATATTTGCATCAGTGCATTTTTATCGTTTTGTCAATAAGCAATTTAGATTTTTAGAACCCTTAAACTACCCATTTTATAGAAAATATGCATGTTTTGTCAGTGAGCGATTAAGATTTTTATCTTATCCCCAAACCTTAACCTACCAATTTTTAGCAAAATAAAATGATATAAAACACAATAAAATATGCAGGAAAATATATGCAAGTTTCTTCCCTGTACAGTGTAAGAAACACATGACAGACAGATAAATGCAATTACAATCCTTTTTTTATTGCACAAATGTCAAAAGCAGTACCAAAAGAAACCTAAATGACGATGTTTTGCAGGAGCAGTCCTCTTTGGAAGAATACAGTAGGTTTGTGTAAGGTCCAAAGCAGAATTTATTTTGTTAATCGCTAAAAATATTATACATAATATGGCGCTTCATTCGATACACTTCACCAGTAACACAGCATGTCGCAATCTGTGACAAATGCAGGCGAGAGCAAATTAGCGTTTGATTATCCTGCCGTAAAGCTTGTTTGAAGCGGCAACATTTAAAATTGTAACAAGATAGAGATGAAGATCACCAAATAAAGGGTGTGTTCCTCGCATGGATGCGAAAGAATAGGATTACAGTGCACAAATAAAATTGTCTCATTTTGTAATTGTTGCATTTTTGTGTACTCACAGCATGTCAGAGAAATCCCTTTTGTGGCCCATGACATGAGACATTAAATGACAAGTAACTGTTGCAGAAATGTTATTATTAGAGCCGGCAGCAGAAATCACATGAATGAAACGTTATCATTTCATATGAAGTAACGTTAAACAGTTTAATAATGAAGTTGCAAACAAGGTCATTGATATGACAACCAAAAACCCCCCACAAAAATAATAAAATTAATGCAGCTGTCAGGGTGTCTGCCAAACAGAAATCACACAAAACTTGAATCTTTAATTAAAAGATAGTTTGAATCCAAAACACCAGGATACACACTTGAGGACTCAACAATAAGGAATAAGAACTAGGCCACATAAATCCACATATTAATGAAGCTAAACTGAACACACATGGGGAACATGACTGGACAGCAATTACTGTAACATACTCAACTAACTAGGACAGGAACAAAACCATAAAAGGGAATGCATGAACTTAGTCAAAACCAAAGACATAAAATACAAGGCAAGGAACACAGACAAGGATGTTACAGCAGCGATATCAATATTCATCAGGATCCATTTTAAGTGTAGTCAATACATCAGTTTTGTAGTTAAAAGCTGTAAATACGTAAGAATTCATATGTTTAGATGCTGAATATACGTCAGTATTGTATGTTTTAGTGCCTGTAAAAACATACTCTAAGTAAATGTACGTTTCATAGAACAAAATTTTACGTAAAATGCATACGAATTATCATGAGATCACGTTGATTTTTCTGACCTTACACTCACAAGAATGGTGCTAACTTTGTCTCTCGACCCGTTCCTTTAAAAAAATCCCAAAAAGTAAATATTTCAATAGATATTTGTACTTTATTTTCCCCACAGTAGAAGAGGGCCTTAAGGTTACACATAAGTAAATGTGAGTGCTTTAACAATAGACGCATTTATACATTCTGTAAAGGGACCACCACAATGACAGCTTTTATAACATTTAGTTTTTCTAAGTGTTATAGTTTTAAGCATATCTGTGATTCTATTTAAAATAAAACATTCTATGTTTCTCATTTCTTTTAGGGTTCTTCTTACTTCAAATGAAGGCAAATGGAACAGAAGGTTAGATTCCATGAGATAAACATGTCTAATTCACATGAATTAATTTTAGTCAACTATAGCAGTCAATAGAGTGTTAGTAGACTTTCTGATTAACATTTTTTTTCGATGCGTCTATGCAATATACTGACAACGAAACACTTTGCAAGTTTGTGTCAACATTCTACTATTCTACTAGTTAGTAAACATGTTGTTGCATATTAAAAATAATTAGTAATTGTATAGTTATTGTGTAAATATTTCCCAAATGAAAGTGATCATCCTTATACAATTGCTAGTGGAGACCTAACCCTCCGTGTCATTATGTAGTTGTTTGGAACGCAATGTCATTTCCTTAATATCTTCAGCTGCAATAAAGCAGCAGATTCGTAGAGGAAAACAGGCTAAAAACTATACATTTTACATAAAATAAAATAAAAAAAAGTTTCGACTCACTTCAAAGTGATCCGTGGGCTTCAACAGGGAAACATGAAAAATGGGTGAGATTTTGTATTGAGCAGGTAAGGCTAAACGGAATAAGACTGGTGTGATTTGTCTGATTATTTGGAAAGGACCCACGTACCTCGGGTTGAGCTTTCTGCAGAATTGTTGGAGGCGTAGGTTCCTGGTGGAGAGCCAGACCCACTGTCCTGGCTCGTAAGCAGGATTTGGTCTACGATGGCGGTCTGCTTGCTCAGTGGTTAGGGGTACAGCCGTTGGAGGTGAATGGGAGCTTGGTTCCAGGTCTTCTCGCTTCTTTGTAACCAATGATCTAGAGCTGGAAGGCTGGAGGATTCTCCTGTCCACGGGAACATGGGAGGTTGGTAACCCAGCACACATTTGAAAGGTGTCATACAAGTCACAGGTTTTTGTAAAGAGTTCTGGGTGTATTCTGCCCACAGGAGCTATTGGCTCCAGTCCTGCGGGTTGCCATAACAGCAGGACCTTAGATAGCAGATAAGTTCTTGATTGAGTCTCTTTGCTTGGCCGTTAGATTAGAAATGATAGCCAGAGGTCAAGCTTACATTAATGTTCATTTAGGTGCAGAATGCTTGCCACAGGATGTAAACTGGGGGCCACGATCAGAGACAATCAGGTATACCATAAAACCTAAATATTTGTTCCATAACCACTCCGGCATTCTCCCATGCTGTGGGAAGTTTGGCAAGGGGAATGAGTCGACAGGCCTTTGAAAAGCGGTCTACAATGGTAAGTATGGTTGTAATGCCAATGGAAGCTGGTAGGTCAGTGACGAAATCCATCGCTATGTGGGACAACGGCCTTTGTGGAATGGGTAGTGGATGGAGCAGCCCGGCTGTGATGTTACAGGTGGGGCATTGGCGGACAAACCGCATCACATCCGGAGTCAGAGTGGACCGCCAGAAGCGATTGGTGACCAGTTCTATGGTTGCTGGGATACCTGGGTGGCGTGCGATTGGTGAATCATGGACGAGGTGAAGAAGTTTCTTACGGAGTGGTTCAGGTACGTATACTTGCTCTGAAGGGCACTCGGGAGGTGTGGGGTACGTGTTCTGGGCCTCTGTGATCTCTGCCATGATGTTCCACCGTATAGGAGCCACTAAGCGAGAAGGTGGAATAATGAATTCTGGTGGGTTCGGGTTGTAGGTGGGTCGAATTGACCAGAGAGGGCATTCACCTTGCCGTTCTTGGAGCCTGGTCGGTATGTGATGCTGAAGTCAAATCCTGTGAAGAACAGGGCCCAGCGTGCTTGACGAGAGTTGAGTCGTTTAGCGCTTTGGATGTACTCCAGGTTTCAATGGTCGGTAAGTACTAAAAATGAAACCTTGGACCCCTCCAGCCAGTGACGCCATTCTTTAAAGGCCGATTTCATGGCCAACAACTTCCGGTCCCCAACATCGTAGTTGCTCTCTGCTGAGGTAAGTTTACTTGAAGGCGGTAATAGCCCCCCTCTTCCCATTAACTATGATTGTGACTGGTAATGTCATAGAATTGTTGGAGAGATTAACACTCACCAGTGGGGGCGTGGCTGTAGATGGCCGGACTAGACAGTTGGACCGGAAGTGTCCTGACTGTCCGCAGTACAGGCAGAGGTGGTCACAGAAGCGCATGTCACATTCTTCCTCGGTCAGGTGAGTCTTTCGAATTTGCATGGGTTCTGGGGCACTGTGACTGGTTGTAGCTGAGGTGAAGCGAGCCAGTGGCGGCAGTAATTCACGGGGTTTGATTGTTTTCCCTTCATCTCGACATGTCAGCTCTGATTGTAGATCACGGCTCAGCCCCTTGCGATACATGGCCTTCAAAGATTCTGCGGGCCAGCCTGTTTGGGCCGCCAGGGTGCGGAAGTGGAAAGTGTACTCAGCTGCAACCTGGCACCCTGCCTGAGTGGCAGTATTTGCCTCCTGTGGCGTGATCAAAGACCTCATGAAACTGGCTTAGAAATGCTTGATAACTGGGAAAAGCCATTCTCTGTCCCTCCCAGAGCGCGGTTGCCCACTCCAACGCTCCTCCTATCAAGAGGGAACAGACCAGCGACACTTTGCTGTCATCATTAGGGAAGCTGTTAGGTTGCTGCAAAGTTTTCTGTGGTAATGACTCAGCAGACTTTGGATCCATTTGCAAGCTGTTAAATTAATTTGTATTCGTTCAGGCAAATATCAAACACCAGCAAACAAGGTAAACAAAGGCAAAGCAAAAAAGTACCAGGTTCAGGCAGAAGGTCGGGGAATCAAGCAAGTATCACAATTGTGGACGGGATTGTTCAGATGTCATTATAGTCACGCCGCCTCTACTGCCATGACTCCTGGGAAACGCTTTTATTCCGCATCACCCCATCAAGCTCTCACTCAATACGCTCCTCGACTATCAAAGAGAGGAACGTTTATACTTCCAAACAAACCACACAACATAATTGTTTGTTAAAAGAAGGTCCGCTCGTTCAGAAGAGTTGTTCATTCCTTCAAGTTCAATGATGCAGGTAGTGACGATTCTCTCTGGCCAATGAGTATTTAGTAAAGTGTACATGTCATGTTTTATTAATGATACAGTATGCTTGGAACCTCAGCCGAGGTGGTACTAAAGGTGCTGCACCCAGTGGAAAACCCTTCAAAAGTGAACCGTACTAAACCGTACAATTGCCGTTACATGGTTGTTACACATGTTTAGTTTCACAAGCATCAGAGCTGTAAATACTATGTACTTACACTGGACACATACTATGTTACTATATCCCTGCATCTAGTTACTATGTAAGTACACAGGTATTAAGGACAAATATAAAGTAGGACCAATATTCTTAAACAAAGAGCTGTATTGTATTTATAATTATTTTTTTTTCTCAAAGCACCATAAACAGTCTTGTTTACAGTCGTTGGTGTATTTTAAACAAGATACCTGTATTTTGACTAACTATTTGACTGTCTTAACTTGCATGCACAGATAATGAGGATGTGACATGTAAAAATCAGGATGAGATATGTAAAACAACCATAGCTCATTTGGTTTTACGTGCCATTAAGAGTTTATCTAAAATAAATTAATTCAAATAATGGGGCTGCAGTTTCCAATAACACAGGCATTACTTGTGGACATCTAGTTTAGTTGCTTCTCACTGACTCAAACTAAACACTATTTTATCTGCAGTTATTTTTATCTACTGTATACAATGCCTAGATGTTCAGAAACCAACTAAGCAAGTAACCAAAAGTTAGCTGATGCCCTCAGGCCATCCAATTTGTTCATAGGAACACATTTGAAGAAACTAAGTATTCCTTCACTTGCTCACCATGGATCCAGTGAATGTATGCCATCATAAGAGTCCAAACAGCAGAAAACAACAACATCACAAAAATCCACACATTTAAATTACAGCGTTGTCAAGCAAGACGTTGCATTTGTATAAGGAACACATACATTTATTTGGATGTTTTTAATTCAAAATATTGTTTCCGGCAAAATAGAACACTTCATCCAGTGAAAAAAAGTAATCTTGTCTGAATGAGGAGAGATTTCAATCTAGACTTATTCGAAAATGCCTTCTTCTAAATATATCACTGCAGCACCATTATTAAGTACCTTACTGGATATTTCTTGGATTATATTCAATGATCCACCCTGCTGGGGATAAAAGCATGAACAAGTTTCTCCAAGTCTTGACTGGAACCTAAACCATCTAATTCTTGCAATGTTTTTGAAATGTTAGTATGCTTGTTTAGTTACCCCTTTAACATATTGACACTAAGATCTGTCTCTAGAATCACACCGATATTTTAACTTGATTTTTAGGTGTTTGACCTAAATTTGGGTATGCATTCACCTTCAGGACATCATCTTTGTTGCCAATTGTAATGATTTCAGTTTGTTCCTTGTTTAGCAGCAGAAAGTTTTGGCACATCTGGCTGTTAATTTTATCAGTGTATTGGTAGAGGTCAATAGGGCTATAGTCATTTGGAGATATGGCTAGGTTAATCTGAGTTTCATCAGCATAGCTGTGATAGGCAGTTTGGTTCTTTCTCATTGTTTGACTTAGTGGGAGCATATACAGGCTAAACAAGAGCAGTTGTGCAGATTTGAGCTTTTGTTGAACCATAGATTTGTTGGGTTCGTACCAAAGTTCTTCATCATCAAGTGCATATTTGTATTGTGTGAACTACCAAGCAAACCTACTGAGATAGAAAACTTGTACATATGAAGATGGATATGTGATGCTAACATTTAAATGCATCCATTTTCAAATCTCTCAACATGTTAAAATAGTTTTGAATTCATAACTTTATGCGGACATTAGGCTTTATTAATCCTGCAAATCACACTTTGTGTAAAAGGAATAAAATATTCCTTTAGTGTTCATTTCAACTGGAAACAGCAGTGGTTCATATATACTGCCTTTTTAGAAAAGTGACGTGAAGTGACTTGTGGTCAGGTATGGTGACCCATACTTGGAATTGGTGTTCTGCATTTAACCCATCCAACGTGCACACACACACACACACACACACACACACACAGCAGTGAGAATTAAACAACCACACACACCCGAAGAAGTGGGAGCCATTGCTGCGGCGCCCGGAGAGCAGTTGGGGGAACGGTGCCTTGCTCAAGGGTCTCACCTCAGTCATGGTATTGAATATGGAAAGAGTGCTGGATATTCACTACCCCCACCCCCAATCCCTGCCGGACCTGGGACTCGAACACGTGACCTTTGCGTTACAAGTCCAACTAGTTTTGCAGACTTGTACTGTAGGTAGAGGCACGTATTTCCAGTCTATGTTGGCTGATTTGCTTCTAAAGAAGGATTTCAAAGAAAACAAAAATAATTGAACAGCCTTCAATGGAGAGGGAAATCTTTTGTTACACTTTACATTTTCTGTATTGCCATTTTTTATTCTGCTTTTCACACATTTCAATGCAGCTTCACAGAAATTCACATTTTTAGTATGGATATTTCTTATTACACAGACAAGTCCAGTCAGAATGGAAATAAATAACTATTACACGATTTCCTCTTGAAACATATTCCAGTAAACATAGCAGGATGGGGCACAGCCAATCAATCGACAGTACTCTCCAACTGCTTTGCCCAAAATGCTCTGGATACGGAAAACTCCACATGTACTCATACACGGTTACAAACTGACCCTTGGTGGATTCTGGATCTGCTAAAGACGTACAGCGTGAACAGAGTGACCATCACTAACAGACTCGACTGCTGTTCAGAGAGGATAAACGGGGCAGAGATTCGGATTGGAAACAATTCTTTAGATCTTCTCAGCAACCCAGTGTGAGTCTCTTTGATATATTCTTATATAAGTTTTTAGAACTATTGGCAGACTATGATAATATTGTATAAAACCACAAAATAAAATACAACCTATACAGAAAGCAGCAAGACTTTACTGAAACGTACTGTAGGAATTCCAACCTATCCGAAAATCTTCTATAAACTTCTATATACACAGTGTTGTAAAAAAAAAATAAAACTAATAATATTGCAGAAAAAATACATTGTACATTGTCACACAATGAGTGACTCACTCTTTCTTCTTTCTCCAGATGTGCTGTAGTTTCTTCTATTCCAGCAGGAGCTACCTACAGCTACTCGTGTGCTGGGATGGAGGGACGCTATGTTGTTGTGAATATTCCTGGCACTTCAAGGTATCTTACTCTCTGTGAAGTGGGAGTCTATGTGGTTTTTCCAGGTACATCATAGCAACCTTGTGATTTTGACTTTGAAACTGTTTTTATTTCATAAAATATTTTTTTCTCATATATATATATATATATATATATATATATATATATGGTGACACTTAACTGCACACTATGAAATATTAGCATTAGTAAATTGTCGGTACATTCTTTATAAAACAATGTTCCAACATTAATATTCACTAGTAAGCAGTTTATAAATACAGCCATGAATGCTTTGAATAATGAATTAAATGCATTAAATAAAGCAGACAATTGGATGTTGAAATGCATTACTCATAGTGGTAAATAAGATATGAATTTACACTATTAGTTAATATAATAACTTAATATATAATTAGTACATTAGGACATTTAACTAATAACAATTTATTGATTAGTTAATCTATTAAACATATAGAATGTTTATTTTTTTAATGATGCAGTTGTCATTAATTAATTTTGTTAAACATTAAGTCATGATTGCCAGTGCATTAATTAAAAATGCAGGTAATGCATATAAATGCTACTGTATTGTTAAGTGTTACCAACATTACATATAATTGTAATTAAGTATTTTTATTATTTTATTGCTGCAAAGATCGGTAGTAGTAATATTTATTTTGTGTAATACTTACAACTGCTTTTCATCACTTAATTAGAACCACTGCAAATCAATTTGTCATGTTATACTACCAAACAGAGATTTTGAAGTTGAGTTTAAAATGCCAAGCATTTAAAATAGAAATAATGCATTATGTAAGCACACATTTTTACAACACTTGGGGCGTGCTATGTGATGATTTTTGAGGGTGGATGATTAAAATGTTTCCAAGATCAGTAGTATCATAGTAGTAGCGTGCTACACATCCTCATTTTGCTGAGTTTGACATTTTATTTCACGAGTTCACATTTCCCTTATAAAGCGAAATAAAACAACATGTTTGGCCAATCCAGTCTCATATAAAAACGTACCCTGACTACGTTGGTCCAAAGTGCAAAACGTAGAGGGGTTACAAAAACGGCCCTTGAATTGTATGATTGTTACGTTTTTTGTCACGGTTTAGCATCAGCCGTGATCCACCACGGATAACTGAATTCATTTGATATAAAATGTAT
>JAUCNO010001819.1:226857-238781 GCA_032353835.1 Enteromius viviparus
TGGCACGGACTCAGAAAACACTAAATAATTTAAATATCTTCCTCGGACATATTCCTGGTAATGATACTATTGCTGACGGCACGCTCTCTGGAGTCATTTTGGTGAAAGTAACTCAAAAGTAATACAGGAGTCATGTAACGCATTACAACTTTGAATCAGTGATATTGTAATGTAAGGCATTACTTTTAAATAGCAGTAACAAGTAATATATTATATATTACAGTTTGTAAGTAATAACACTGTATATAACGTGTCCTCGAACTTTTTTTTTTTGCTTATTAGTATGATTGATATGGAAAGGTCAGCCGCAAAGACATTTGTTATGGAATTGGAGCAATAATTAACAGAGCTAAACCCAAAACCATCAAATCATTACAGAAACGTTCCGATATAATAACTACATAAACTAATATACTAAAAGATAAACGGCAATGTTTCAGACTGTTGCTTGTCATTCCAGAGTTCTTCCTTTTATTATATAAATCTTTTCCTTTAATACAAACCCTGGCTTGTATATAGTTGTTGCTAGCAGTGAATGCTGGCTTTGTTCTATAATAAATAAAAATATAAATTTAATTGGATACATTTGTGTTATTTAACACAGGTTTGCATCATATTCTGAGTTTGGATTTAACGGTTTTAAATCATTCTGATGAATACTAATTGTTTTTTTAAGTGTGAGAGGAATTAATGCACGTTAACATTTAGTCCAGAACTACAAAGATATTTAAATTTAAGCTCAATAACAGTCTCCTCCATAATTGTAAATCATAATGTGCATTTTTAATGATTATACAAGTTATAACAAGCTCTCAGATATTAAATTGGATTGAAATCGTTGTAAAACATTTGTGTGATTGGTGTCCACCAACGCTGCATATCCTCTTGCAACATCAACGTCCTGCTGTCAGACACACGTCTATAAAGAGGAGCCGGACTCTGCGAGAGTCGAGTTGATCATTTATTTAAAAAACAAACAAATGCTGCAACATGTTTAGTTCTAAAATTATGACTTGCCAAAAAGGTCTTCACACAATAACCAAAAATCTACAAATCTCTTTACAACAAACCATTTTTTAAAAGGGGAAACGTTAAAAGATTAGCTTAACTTTCATACAAAATGATAAAAAGTAACAAAAATCCAGAAGTACAAAACCGCGTCGCCTGTATGCATGCATCAGGCCTAAAAATAAACCGGTCTGTTCTGAAATTATAACCACCTACATCCTTTCAAATCCCTCTTTCACTGACGTACAGGCGCGTATAAAAGAAGAGGAGGAGAGGGGAACAAACTACAGTGACCCACAGCTGAGTTAGGGAACCAGAAACAGAGATAAGTCGCTGTCCTTTATCCAGCAAGAAAGGGATATGTGTGCAGCCACGAGAACGCCAGCCGCCAGGCACAGTTATGACATTTGGCACACATTCATGTCTGCATTTGAAGTAAAAGGTCTGACAGACGCACAAACCAAACGCTACACGCACCCAGCGCGGCTGGGAGGAAGTCAGGGAGGTTGCTGGTGTGCTTCAACACGATGTAAACGAACGCTAGAAAAAGGCCCCTCGATTCATCAGAATAAAGAACAGAGTTAAAACATTCACGACAGATACAGAGTTACAAACATGCTTCTCCTGTGCTCCTTTCTGACCGACATCATGATAATTCAAGCACTTGGCTGCTCCGCTACAATCTTTAGTGTTTGCATCACTTCTGGGTGTAGTGTTATTATGAGCTGCTGCTGAAGCGTCCGTGCTCTCGCAGCACTGATGTCTGAAAGTGTACTGGGTGGTTATTCACAGCTGAAATGCATAAGAGTTAGTCGGTCCAGACTCATCCAGACAGTCTCTAGATGGAAGTGTAAAAAACATCGTAAGAGTGATATCTAAAAGACAAAATAGGAGTGGTTGTGTCCTTGAGTCTCTTGTGGTTGTCTCACACTGAGGTCTCTGACTGGAGCCGCATCACGAACTTGTGGCTCTTAGGGTCAATAAACTCCTCCCCCAGGTTGAGGAAGGGGAGGGGCGTCACCGTGACAACCAGAGAAAAGTCGAGGCGGCGGAGGGAGAAGACCAGGCCCTGTTTCAGCGCTGAGGTCACGGGCTCCTCGCTCACCAGGGTCCACTGCCGCCCTCTGCCGTTCTCTCGCTGGTACTGCATGGTGGGGCCCGGGGTCAGGTACCGCTCCAGGAACGCCTGAGCACACACAGATTCAGCTCGTTAGGACCAGCCGTCTCGCATGGGCTGCTTGTGTCACAGGATGTGAGCACTAGAAATGGCATTTTGCTCATTCTTTTATATTAAATTGAATTGAATTTAATTAAATTGATGTTACTTGTTCATTCTTGACATGACAAAGCGTCAGATGATGCTGAGCACATTGCATTGTGGGAAATAGTCTGTTTATATAGTGCATCACACAGCTCAAGGATGCTGGGTGAGTTTGTGTCGGCTGACCTTGGGCGTCATGTTGTGGGTGATGCAGAACTGCAGGTGGGCGATGATGCTCTCCATGCTGTGGTAGGGCTGCTGGCGCGTGGTGCGCAGGTACTTCTGCATGGCTCGAGCCATGGGGGCGAAGATGGCCTGGGCCGCCTCTCGAGGGTCCATCACCTCACGAGGGTGCTTGGGTGATGCCGCCGCCTCATCGTCCTGAAGCCGTTTGATGTGTGTGAACGCCTCCTCTACTGCCACCACCAGCCTGAAGGAGAAAACACAACATCAGAATAACACGCAGTTACTTCCTGTCTGTTGATTAGCTAGACTGAAATAGAATCTTCACGGCTCTGACCTGGCCTTGCGCTTCCTGACCCTGCGGTCCATCTCGGCCTCCTCGTAGTAGTACTCGTTATGAGAGTTGTCTCGTCTGCGGGCAGCGGCGGCGATCATGGCTCGGGACTGACCGGTCGAGTTATTAGTGCTGTTCTCTGGAGGACAAACACAAGCAGTCAGAGACAGCTCGGAGGAGGAGCCAAGCCAGGAAGACTAAAACAGCTGTTAACATGGTGTACCTTCTCCCAGAGAGTACACCTTAAACCCAGACATCTTTTTGGAAAGGATGGACTTGGGCAGGTTGAGTAAAGCAGGATTGTAGACGGGGAAGTCAGTGTAGTAGTGATCCAGAACCCACACCGCCGCTCGCTGGATACTGAGAGGACACACACACCTCAATTAACACCGCATCATTTACCGATTCATTACAGAGATGCATGATTCATTTAAATAAAATCAATTGAAATTGAATATGGCTCATCACATCACAAATGCTGGGACTACAGTAAATGAAAGATATGTGCTGTTTTTCTGAATGAATTGCAACATGTGCCAAACATCTGCCTTAAACCTGCAATGAAAATCATTCAGAACCCTCCTGCTGTCTGCCTCATGTTTTAATATTTCACAATTAAGAAATTAAGAATGCCAGAAATGTAGTATTGTAAATTTACAGTTATAATGTAAAAAAATTATTATTGTATGATCAACTAAAACTAAACTTATTCTATTTTAGATTTTAAAAATGTGTACGTATGTATGTATGTATGTATATATATATATCTTTTTTTTTAAAACAATTGTAAAGTTTTTAAAGTTGTAATTTTAATCCTAATAAAATAAAAATGAATTATATGTAATATACACACTTTTTAATTTAGATAATTAATTGATGTATAAGGATTTAGGATTTTAAATAAAATAATATTTAATTTTAATATTTAATAGTAATTTAATTTTATGAATTAAAAAAATATATGTTTCATAGCCGTCATATGGTGCATCCATGATTTATATTAAACTTTATTAATTTAGTGCTTAAAAAAAGTTTGTTTTTTTGTAAATAACAATTAAAGTTGCCTTAAATATAGTTAGCAGATTTATTTTTTCTGTAAATTGCATAAAACTGGAGAAAAAAAAACCCTAAAACATTCACATATTTCAGCCACAACAATAGATTATTATTATTTAATTATACGTTAATATGGCTATTTCTATTATTGGTCGCACCAAGTGATGAGGAGTCGTTCCAAATGCCATGAAGACCTTCATCATCATCATCATTAAACATCTATTTGAAGAACCGTGAGAACAGTTCAGCGCAGGGCATTAACTGCAGTCACCAGTCGTTTCTAAACTTTGCTGACCCTTCGCTGGGAGTCTGATTAACAGCCAATCTTATGATTCATCAGTCTTGTGATTGCTCAGTTTAGAAATAACTGTGTAACAAAAATTAACTCTGGAACAGCCAAATCTGTTAGGTAGTAATGCGGTCCTAACCTGAGGTGTCCCACGTTGTAGAAGCGGCTGGCGCCGTCGGTGGTTCGCACCACTTTGAGACAGAAGGCGGGTCTGAGGTGCCTGACCTCCAGCAGGACGAGCGCCAGGTACTGGATGAAGAGCAGCGCGTCCACCAGAGACACGGCGTATCCCACAATGCCCCTGTAGTCTCGCTCCTGGGGCTCCAGGACCCTGACTCCGTAAAAGAGCCAGTACGAGGCCACGAAGAGGAAGACCAGCGCCATCAGCAGGCAGCGGAAGACAAAGAAGCGCGGCAGCGTGGCTCGGGGCGGCCGCAGGAACAGGGCCCAGGACGAGATGAGCAGTACCAGCAGCTTGAAGGCCAGCGAGACGTAGAGGCCCTCGCACGGGGTCCCGCAGGGCTCCAGAGAGTCACGCCACAGCAGCTGGGGCAGCAGGAGGAAGGCCAGCGGCGTCAGGAGCGCGAACAGACCCAGCACACCGCTCAGCACCGGCCCCGCGAACCGACGGCACTGCAGAGGGGACGAGTCCTCCAGCTCTTTAGACGCCCGCGTCAGGTCCTCATTAGACACACTGTGTTCAGACGTCCCAGTCACCACGGTGGTGGTCTCACCCCAGTTATCATCCTGAAGGGACAAGACCGGTGCCGTGAGAAACACACTATACTACAAACACAAATACACACGCTGGATGGAAACACAAACATGTGAATACAATCTAAATCATTCAAGCTGTTTGTGATGGACATCAATAATAAAATATCATGAAACATGCACCGAGCACTTTGTAAGAACAGAAGAAGATTGCTAGCATTTCTATGTAATTCTTTTATTTGGATACTTAGCTAATTAATTTCACAATGAGCTTTTTTGCTGTTATTCTGATAACTATAAACTAATGACTATTCTGATAAAAACTTCCAAAAGTTTAAGCTGAACGACTAAAACAGATAAATACTAAATAAACACTTTACACTAATAAAATAAATAATAAATAGTGAGTTATATGACAATTGCACATTAAAAAATAGCAATACTCCAGTACAAATACAACAAAACATCATTAAAAAAAATAAAAAAAGTACCCGGGGCCTATTCCATAAAACAAGTTTACCAAATAAGCCAGGCTTATGGCAGATAGTCTGAGTTATTTTAATACAAATTAACTGGCAACAAGTCAGACTAACTGAAATAAGCCTGACTTATACTCTAATCTTGGTTTGTGGAACAGGCCCCAGAAATATAAACATTAGTCTATTTTGGGAAACAATAATATTTTTGTATAATGGCATTAGTTTTGTGATTTTCCCACCATGCTGTATTGATAACACCACACTGACTAGTGCTTTACAGAGCTAGAAAATACAAGCTGTAACATCTTCAAACAACTGTGTCGTGACTTTCATTTGTGTAATACAGAACATGAGATGTTTCCACACACTCCTGTGCAGCGTGTACTGACCCGGTCATCTCCTCGAGTGGACTCGGCGTCCAGCAGCGGCTCTCCGGGGGCCTGGATGGTCACAGACTTGTCTCCTCTGCTGCTGCTGTCTCGGCTCTTAGAGCGATGCCTGTCTCTCCTGTCCCTGAAACACAGGGGAACACCGGTTACATAAAACCAACACGCTTCACACTAAACAGGAACTGAAGAAGCCACATGAAAACTAGCATTCAAAACCTGTGGTCTGTTTTAAAGAAGTCCACAACCCACTGAAATGTGACAGTGACAGTAAAGACAGTTATGACGTTTATAAAAAAATGTATTTCCAGTAAATTATATTCAACAATATTTGAAAGCAAAACTGCATTCAACACTGCGGCTCAAAAAAATTATCATCAAATCACTATTTAGAGTGATTTCTGATCATGTGACACTGAAGACACAGTTTAATCTCTCTTCACATAGAAAACTTATTTCACATCTTGATGAAACTTCACTGTTTTACTGTAGTTTTTGTTAAAATAAATGCAGTCCTGGTGAGGAGATCAGACTTAAAAAGTAAAAATAAATAAATTAAACCTACAGTTCAGCTCCAACTCTGCCCAAACACCTGAAGCAGCTCATTGCTGACTAATCAAGATTTCCATAGTTTATTGGGATAAGACAACATTTGTTTGAGATGCAACTGTTTATAAATCTGGATTGAGGGTGCCATAGAAATCTAAACTATAGAGAAAATCTACTTTCAATTTGTCCAAATGAAGTCCTTAGCTGCATATTACTAATCAATGGAGATTTACAATACATCTCCGTGGAACATGGCATGTTTTTCAACTATTCTGCCCCATACGATGCATGGCTGCCGGCCGGTGTGTGATCTGTACCTGTGCTTGCGAGAGCTGCGTGAATGTGAAGACTTGTAGGAGTAGCCCGAGTACTGCGACTCGTTGTCCATGTCTGGGGCCGGTGGGCGGGGTTTGTGGACCCCAGCTCCGCCCCTGGAGCGCTCTGTGTTCCCGCCCAGCTGAGTCTTGCGCTCCGAGATGGATTTGGACGACAGAGTCAGCGGCAGCTTCAGCAGTTCCACCTTACTCCTGAGAGAATCTATCTTGGAGGCTGACGGAGAGGAGAGGACGGACCTGGGACGACAACCACAGAAGACAAAATCACAATAAGTGCATCGCAACAACTGAATCATATTTACAAAATATCCAAGCTATGTGACTCAAGTTACGTGTAAATTACAATTATTCAATTCTCAAACATAAAACAAATCAATATACATTCAATCCTCCAGTTATGATCAGAAACTGGGTACGAGTTATTTACCCACACTAGCTTCAATAACTCCACAGAGGGTGAATAAGGAAGCATTTGTGGGACTTCTGTCCTTGTGAGGGTGAAGTGATTCTCTCACACTGATTTTTAGTCGCTACAGACCAGTATCTGAGATCTAAAGAACCAACAAACCAAACACAGTACTTAACTTTTCTTGTTAACTGAGAAGACCAGTCTCAGCGAGTGTTTGCTTTACCGGACTTCTTGAGTTGGGTCAATATAATCCAATACAAAAATCTATTTTTATAAAGCCTTTCCCAAACAAATCTGAGCTAAAACTCTGCATACACTCATGACCCTGAATGAGAAACAATCGCTACGCTTCAAGCAGAAACTGTTTAACAAGCATTTTAAACTAATTCACCCCAACACAACAGTAACGGAACAGTTCATAAATTAGCGCATATCGCGTTTTCTTCAACACAACACAGCCCTAATTTCCACCAACTACATATTCAAAGCCCAAACCCAACACTTGACCTCTGTGTAAAAACACCGAGCTTCATTCGTGAAACACAGGCTGTATTTAAATCACTCTCACATAAATTGTCTCATTCAATTAATCACAACAATTCAGGCAAACGAGGATTTTCCACAGATATTCGTTCTGCTCGTGAATGAATGATGGCCATTGTGTTTGAACATCTCACAGGAATACACACACACACACACACACACACACACACTATCAGCTTCAAGACGGCTGTTGCGATAAACAGGAACTAAAGCTTTTCTGTAACACTTTAAGATCATCAAAAAAAACTTGAGCAACTAATCTCAGCCAAGCGCCCCTGCACAAGGACTTCAGCATCTCCATAAAAACCCCATTACTCAAACACACACACACACACACACACACACACACATTCCCAAGCCATCGCCTGTCATCTCCACAGCAACGGAGCTTGGCTGTTTCTATGGGAATGAATGTGTGACGGGTCAGGAGGGGGGTGTGTGTGTTTCTATCGCCGCCTGACCTTTACACACACACACACACACACACACACACACACACACACACACACACCACATATGAACATAAAACTCACACCAGTATAAAGAACAACTTCCATCTATTTCTGCATTGTTTTCTTCACGAACAAGCAGAGTTGTTTTGCCCGGCTCAATCTGATTATCTAAATAAGAGCCAGCACTCTTCAGTCTATTTCTGCTCTTAACACTCACATATCTGTCTGCTAACAGGACTCATGTGAGACGGAAGCAGACAGACTGCGTTTCTACAAGCACAAACACACACGTGTGTGTGTGGGCCGTCAGGAGTTGTTTACAGAGCTGATAAGACACCATTTGTCCGGGACAGATTCAGAGCATGTGTCACCCATCAGTCTGAGGAGCAACGCCCGTCTTCTCTCGGCCTGCTCAGCTCAAACCCAGCTGTGACTCAAACTCAAACACAGGGTTTCAGAATCCTATCGTTTTGTTTAGACTACCCGATGTTTAAAAAACGCACTTAATTTTTTTTAATCAAGCGCACACTTAAAATATCAGTTCTCAAAGATTAGCTAATTACGCGTTTGGATGTGCATTAGTGCGACTTATCAGCTGTTCTTCACCCAGGTTTATTCAAATAGAGCAATTTCCACATTAGCTACTATTTAGACATGGCATCATATATAATAAACGTTGCTTATAGGAATACCACTATATTTTATACTATGTAGTTTCTAGATTCTTTCTAGTTGTTTGTTCTTTATATTCTGTTAAATATAAAGGATTTTGTGGAGTGAGGAGAACTAGATGTTTGTAAATATTTCACAAAATCTGAGTTTTTATGCCTTTTTTGATATAATAAGAATCATTCATTAGGCCCAAGTCATGAAGTTGAATCAGAGTCATTACAGTTTCATATAATTTAGACTTAATGTTGTTTAATGTTCAAATTTGACTAATGTGTTTGCACCTTTAAACAAGACACCTGGGACCCAGCTGCCAACACTTGCATTTATGTGGGAACCGCTCGTAAATGCTTCAGACACAGGTGTGATGATCAAAACAGCCTGATACAAGAAAATGAATCAGCGTATGACCAATAATTAATAGGATGGACAAAGTAGAGGATGCTCCAGTCCAAAAAAACAGCAGGCACTGCAACAATACCATGCGCAATATTTATCCGTTATCAATCTCAGCTTCCACATAAGTAAATAACCTCTTTTCACAACCACACGAGACATCATTACAACCAGCCGACAGACCTTGATAGATATCTTAAGAACTCAAGACGACGTCCATGATCCCAAACTAACCAACCGCATCCAACAAGATTGCATCTAAATATAGGCTATCACCCCAGGACGACACCATACTGCGGTTTTACTGTAAAGAAGCAGAAGTTGATCTGGTATTCAGTGCGATGCGTTGGTTTGGCAGCTGCAGTAATAACTGTGAAGGTGAGGCGTGGCAGCTGTGATTTATGAACTAAGACACCGGTCCCAGGTGTGGATCTGCCTGCATATACAGTTACCCATTATCCCTGCTCTCATCTGACCTAGTTATACAACAGCACAGTTGAACAAACACACATGTTGCAGTGTCACAAAGCACATTACATGCACCAAATGAAGCCTAAAATAAATCAGCTACACTTTACTTTCGTTTATGAAGAATGGAAAATGTACTGTGAACGTCTAATTGTTTATAAATGAGCGTCCGTTGAGTGTTACAATGCCGTGATCAGGTTACAGTCTCCTAGGAGACGACACAGGAGACATCCGAGCTCGACGCACCGCGCGGGCCTCAAAGCCTCGGACTGGCGGCGTCAATCACACCGCGTGACCTGCGCGACAGCCTCCTGCCCGCACGTACTAGAGTCCGAGGCTTGATGGCCTTCATGCGACCCCACTCGACGTGACACAGTAACCCAAATACAACGTGACCGAGTAAAACTTAGTAACAAATGTGTCGATTTTGTCTACGTTCTGCACGTAAATAGTAATAAAAAAAACTTTACAACAAAGACCAAATAAAATATTAACTAACTTTAAGCATTTGTACTTAGAGGTCTCGGTGCGCTTTAGGGAGTCAAATGCAAACAAAGAACAAACAAATCACTACCAAAACGTGCGTACAGTGAAAAAACATGAGTTTGTTTTACACGTATGCACTCAAAAATGTGAAAATTACTAAGTTCAGGTGGGGGAAAGTGTGCATTTAGTTTAGTTTAAGAGAAAACGCGAACTTTTATAAACAAAACACTACATTTCTCAAAAGTTACATGCATTTATTGAATTAATGTTTTATATGTTTTGTACATAACGGGCGTTGACTAAAAATCATCACTGAATGTAACAGCATCCAGTGAACAATTATCATTAGCGATGCCAACGAATCGTTCTATTGAACCGATTCAATGTGATAATTCAGACGAAACGATTCGCTCCATATTCGTAAATCGATTGGCTCCGAGGGAGGTCGTATTTGCAATCATAAACATAAACTCTTGTTAAAATAACACACTTAAATAGTTAAAGTATAAAGTAAACCCAAAACCAGACGCAACATGTTTCAAACGCAAGAACACTTCTGGGGGAATTCGAACATGACTCAGATAAAGCGAACCGATTCACTAAAACGAATCATTGCGCTAAGTATCACTGTACTGGGAATCATCCAAACAGAAAAAAAACACTTTCTTCTGATTTCAAACTGTTAGTTGTGGTTTTCAAAAAAGATGCAACACCTAAAACATCTTAGGCTGCGATCGCCCGTATTTTTTCTTCCAAACAGCCGAATTTGTGGATCTCTGAACACAAAGAAGAGCCCAAAAGCAGCTGTGAAACAAACCCTCTCCAGCAAACCTTCATTCAAAAGCGCAGCTTACAGAAAACAATAAAAGCGGATCCTTGAGGTTCCTTTCTCGTGCATTTCAATGCAAAGTCCACGTTAGATTCACGCTCAACTGTTTTACTTTAAACCTACCATTCAACACCAATCCGAATACAACCGAGTCACAGAACAAACCTATCCAAATAACAATGAGAACATGTTTTTAAAGGGAAGTATAAAGATACTCTCTGCATCCCGCGAATGATTCACGCAGCAGGCACTTTCACTCGCCTCTTTGTATCTCTTCACCAGAACAATAATCCACACGAAACAAAAAAAAACAAGGAAAAAATCCCGCTTTTCTTCGTAAACTCACAGTTTGCAGACGAGTAAAATCCTCTCCTTGTAGTTTAATCTCTCTGGATCAGTGAATGTGAAATGTTCTCTGGCCTGCGGGCTTCACTTCGCGTCCGTGTTTTTCTTTTTTCTATTTTCTTCACAGAAACTCACATATTTCCGTCTCCATTCAAACCTGAGCTGATACACGCCCAGAATACACCCGACCTCCCCCACGTTCCTGCTCCGCCTTCCCATCACACACACACACACACTCTACACTACACACTCTCTCTCTCTCTCACACACACACACACACTCTACACTACACTCTCTCTCTCGCTCACACACACACACACACACACACACACTCTACACTACACACTCTCTCTCTCTCTCTTTCTCTCTCTCACACACACACACACACACTCTACACTACACACTCTCTCTCTCTCTCACACACACACACACACACACACTCTACACTACACTCTCTCTCTCACACACACACACACACAACACACGCAAGACTACACTACACACTCTCTCACACACACACACAACACACTCTCAACACTACACACACAAGACTACACTACACACTATCTCTCACACACACACACACACACACACACACAACACTACACATACTCCACACTACACACACACAAGACTACACTACACTCTTGCTCACACACACACAACACTACACTCTCTCTCTCACACACACACACACTCTCAACACTACACACACAAGACTACACTACACACT